>CM046375.1:25309831-25346192 GCA_025413485.1 Ficus microcarpa
CCACAGAAATCTATCATCAGGTATTAAGACATTTTTCATGTTCTTCTTGTGATTAATTAAACATCTTCATTGATGTAACATGTGCTGACTGTGTCAGTATATGGAATTATGGACGGTTTGCGGATGTATTTATGAGTTTGAATACTCCTTTTTAGGAAGCAGGTAGACCCGGAAACCACGAAATACTTCTCCGAGATTGCAAATCTTTTCGAGAGTAATGGGGTTGACTTGGAGGAGCGGGCAGTCATATGTGGTAATGCTCTTGAAGAAACCAGAGGGAAAGAATTTGAACTTGCAACTGATTATATCATCAGCCACACTTTACAGATGCTTCTCGAGGGATGTGACATTGACCACCTTTGTAGCTTCCTTCGAAGTTGTGCAAAGGACTTCCCATTTATTGCGATGGATCGATCGGGTTCTCATGTTGCTGAGACTGCAATTAAGTCTTTAGCTATGCATCTTCAAGACAGTGAAAGCTATTCTGTTATCGAGGATTCTTTAACCATGATATGCAAGGTATCAAGAATTATGTATTTAAGCTAAGAAAATTGGTATGTGGTTAGACTAGGTTGTGATATGTATTTAACTATGTTTGCAAATAGAATGTTCATTTCTATAGTGTTTGATTTGCATCCCTAGCCAGAAAGAGAAATGTGTGACTTGTGGATATGGTTTTAAACTTTGATTTACAATTTAATATATATTCCATTTTTTTCTTCTGGATAGGTGATTGCAGAAAATTCTGTTGATGTGATGTGTAACTGCTATGGATCTCATGTTCTTCGAAGCCTTCTTTCTCTTTGTAAAGGAGTGCCGTTGGATTCTTCAAAGTCTAATGATAGGAAGTCCTCTACAGTTCTGGCAGAGCGATTGAATTTAAAAGCATCTAGGTCAGATGAAAATGCTTCATCGCATGCTCATCAGGCATTCCCAGATCTATTTAAGCTTCTTGTCTCAGGGATGTTAAATTGTTCCAAGAAAGACATAAAGACCATGCAAATTGACCAGTATAGCAGTTTGGTTTTGCAGGCATGTTCCAGTATACCATCCTTGTAATTTGACTGTGAATTGAATTTTATGTTCTATGATTTTTGATGAATCTTCTTGTTTAATAAAATTTCTTTTTATGTCTTCGAAGCTTTTATGGCATATAGAACGTTTTATTTATGCTATCTTAAGTTTGGTTTTTGTTGTTGCTCTTTTATTTTCATATTTATGATGGTTGCACTAAAATGCAGTGGTTCTCTCTTTCTCTCTCTCTCTCTCTGGCAGGCTGCTTTGAAGTTGTTGTCTGGAGACGACGAAGAACTGTTGAGAATAATTCCCATCCTTCTTGGGTCCAGAAAGGAGGATATCACGGATGAAATTTTTATAGAAGAAAATATTATGCAAGATGCTGTTGTTTTGATGAAAGAAACTGCTTTTAGTCATCTAATGGAGGTGAGCAGCCTATTAATATGGTTTGCGTTGAACATGCCAAAATTCTATATACCACCTTAAGCTATTTTTGCTTTTCTATAGATTGTTAGTATAGCATGTCTGTAAGTGTGTATAATTTTTTAGTTTGAGATCAGCTGTAAAGGACATCCATCTGATAACTAGCTTCTCATACGTGGAAGCTAACTTAACATGATGTATCACAGTAATCAAATTCACTTGTATCAAATCTACGAAACACAGCACTCTCTCATGAAATTAATAACTTTGCATATGTCTTGAAGACGAGTTCCAACTTCTTTGGGTCACTGACCCTTGAAAATCAGTATTCTGTTTACTATAGTTTACGGAACTGCAGAAATTATCTTGAGTTTTGTCTGACAAACACGTTTTTTGTTTCCATGTGGTGACCTTTTGCTAAATTTTTATTTACTATCTCTTCTGCAACTTTGTAGGTAATTCTGGCAGTGGCTCCTAAAGTCTTGTACAATGAAATGTTTTCGAAATTATTCAGGAATTCATTGTTTGAACTTTCATCTGATCATTGTGGAAACTTTGTTGTTCAAGCACTAATATCTCATGCAAGGGATCGGGATCAAGTATGTATCTCAGTGTTGATTTTCTTCAGCATGTTTAGATTTCACTATCATAGATGGTTAATGCAATATTTATCTTTTCCTTGCTAGTAGTGTTGTGCAGTTCTTAGAAATTAACCTCATTTTGTCCACTAGATGGATTTGATCTGGGAGGAACTTGGTCCAAAGTTTAAAGATATTCTTGAGATGGGACGACCGGGAGTTATTGCTTCAGTCATTGTTGCAAGTTCAAGGCTTCATACTCATGAACAAAAGGTTTGCAATTTAATTGGCCTTTTTCAGTTACAAATGACTTCAAAACTCAGGCGATAACGTTCATCTAATTTAGGGACTTGAGATGTCGACAAAATTATGAAACTTAAACAAGCTTATTGAGATGTGCAGCTACTGATGAATAAGTTTACCAGAAGCTATTACTTGTAGTTTCCCAGAGAGAGAGAGAGAGAGAGAGAGAGAGAGAGAGAGAGAGAGGCTCTTGCTTATGGTTTAATCTTCGAATTAATTTGGTTTCTTCTCATTAGTAACTATAGATATATTTCCATGACTTTGGTAGTGTTGTCAAGCCCTTGCGGCTGCAGTATGTTCAGCGAATGAATCACCAAGCTGCATTGTTCCTCGATTTCTTTTCCTTGATAACTACTTCTGCTCTGGAGACAAGGCTAATTGGAATTGGCCAGGAGGTGTTAAAATTCACGTTGTTGGCTCTCTAATTTTGCAGGAAGTTTTCCGATATCCAAGCGTATGTAAATTTTCTTGCATCCTGCTATTTTACCTTTTCATTTTTGTATCAGTAGCAGAGAGTTGTCATCTGGTAATCAATGCTTACATGTTAAAAACATAAATACGCCACAAAATTTCACTTTCTGCTGGTTGTTAGGACGCAGTTTGCATATGGCTCAAACATGAAATTCTTTCAGTTTGCTTTTCGTTTACTTGAGTTGGCCGGTTCCTCCCTTGGTGTCATATTTGTTCGATCTAACATGCCATACATTGCATTTATTCTTTTCAGGAGTTTATACAGCCTTTTGTCACAAGTATTTTATCGATGGAAGATCATAATGTCGTAGAGGCAGCAAAAGATACGGCAGGTGCTCGTGTTGTTGAAGCTTTTCTAAGTTCTGGTGCTTCTGCAAAACTGAAACGCCGTTTAATATCAAAGTATGTTATTCAACTTTATCCATAATTTGTACATCTCTGAGGATCTCTGTTCACTGTTAAAACAACTGTTTTTGTTGCTTTGTAGGCTCCGTGGACATTTTGGAGAGCTTTCAATGCACTTGTCTGGTTCATTTACTGTTGAAAAGTGTTTTACAACCGGCAACATCTCACTCCAAGAGGCGATAGTTACCGAGTTGTCGGCTGTGCGAAGTGAGCTTTCCAAGACAAAGCAGGGCCCTCATCTCCTAAGGAAACTAGATGTTGAGGGGTAAGTAGCTCGCTATATTCTGTTTGAAAATAGTTCGTTGTCAAGTATTTCAGTGGCTTGTCTCTCTTAAATAATTATCACATAGCATAGCTATCCACTCCACACAGATGGTGATCCACAGAATCATCATTTCACTATCTGTTCGTCACCATTGTAGCGGGTATTATTTTTTGTAAGTTGAATCTTGGCAGTTAATTTTTTTTTTCTTCTAAACCTTACAGATTTGCCGCTCGACCTGATCAGTGGAGGTCAAAACAAGCATCAAAACAGTCAGCTTATAAAGAATTTCATGCTACATTTGGCTCTGGTGAAATCAAGTCATCCAAACATGGAAACTTCCTTGCTCATGCTTCCAAGGAGATGCCTCGGCCAGAAGGGATAAAGAAAATGAGGAAAGAAATCGACAATAGCCTATCTTCTCCTGTACCATTTTTGAGCAATTCAGGCTTTAAGGGCAAACCCCAAAACGCAGGAAAGCAAAAGAAAAACAAAGCAAGAATAGCAACAGATGGCGATAGCTCAAAAGGGAAAAATAAATGGTCAAACAAAAGAAAGAATCAAGGCAGGTCAGAGAAATCTGCGGACAGAACAGAGCGGAAACGCCCGAGAGGGGACAACTTGTCGTATGCTCCTTAGAAGTGAAGAGCACAATTCCAGTTTTGTAAATTTGTTTTCAGACCTGCAAAGCTTCTACTGATTGGAGAAGAAGACTGCAGAAGTCTTGGAGAGGCCGCAGAAAGATGATGATTTCGATAAACTACTATTTTGTGTTGGTGATCTTCGACAAAGGCAAGATAGGATATAACTGAATTGGTGAAGAAGCTAGTAATGTTACTTGTTTTAGTGTTTTTCGTTCTTTCTGTTCTTTAAGATGATTTTACAGAGTGTTTCGATTTTGTAACTCTATACTTTCAAAAAGAAAAAAAGAAATTACATTCAATTGTTAAAGCTAAATAGCCTGGAACTAGCAAAATTGTAAGATCTAGCAAAATTGTAATCTTACAATAATTGCATTACAAGTAACAACAGACACTGGCACTACTCTATACCTATAAAAAAAAATTGTAATAACTAGAAATGAATGAAAAGAAATCTAGATGCTGTCGAGATCTCAATATCTTTCACTTGTGTACTTCTCTTCTCTACCTTTGGCCGCACTATGGCGGGTTGGACCTGGCACAGAGCATCAAGGTAAGCTAAAGGAAATCTTCTAAGGTGAAGAAGGCTGATACTGTTTGGTAAGTAGAAATGATTACTTGTTCTGTGTAGGATTCGAGGTGCTCGGTGGTATGCTCCGAAAACAAGACCCAAGCTGCTTATAAGGAGTCTTCCTGCTCGCCTTCAAATCTCCAGCAGCTTGCCAGGCTGAAGCAGTCTTTGATGCTGAAGAAGACTGCCCTTTTGCTATCGGTCGTGCCACTGCTCTCGACCCGCAAGGTAAGGATGATAGAATGAGCGAAATTGAGAGAGCAATAGCAGCAAAAACTCTAGACCAGGCTTTCATTATCCTCTTGAGCAGGTACTTTTTCTCAGTGAAATGAAGATGATAAGCTAGCTTCAAGCTTATTATGGTCTAAGTTATATATACATATATCTATGTGTGTGTGTGTGTGTGTGTGTGTGTGTGTGTGTAAGTATCTACTTTCTGCTTAAAAATGATAGTAAAACTCAAAATGGGAATCTGATAACAGTGGGATCATGTGCTGGATGTTTGACTGTTACACGTTGCAACTCTGACCTACAGATTTCAGGGTCGGGTGCAAAAAGTAGTACATATTTTTTCAGGGGGGGATCATGTGATTGGGCACGTGACGGTTAGTGATTGTGACCCTTTTTCTTGGAAAGCTAGAAGGAGTTGATATAAACTGATAATCACAATTATAATATCTATATTTATACATATGTATATATATGAATGTGTATATAATAGTTGTGATTATCAGTTTTGTTGTTTACCAAGTGTTTGGATCCACAGCAGCTGGGTTTATAACGTGGTGGGGTTACAGCTATTTGGGGAACAAAAATGACTTCGTTTTGTTTTTGGTCAGAGAAAATGGAGGTCTAAACTCTGAACCATGTCTCTCTCTCTCTCTCTCTGGTCATAGTTGTTCTGCCATGTTTTTACACTACAAAAGCAAAGTGAAAAAGGGCTCTAGGTAGTGACATTGCGGTAAGAAAGTCTTAATTATAGTTTTCATTTTTATCAAGTTTTAGATTCGAGTTTTGGCGCATGCAATGTCTAGTCTTTGGACAATAGAACTATATTTAGCGACTTTTTAAATACGATGGTTGTTAGTTATTAAAGATCTAGGGTAAGGATCATTGTCATCTCACATGTGGTCATTTTAAACTCCTAAACTAATATATGAGAGAAGGGTGAGGACATTACCGATCCTTTTTTTTTTTTTTAGCTTATAAAAGAAAAAAAAATTAAAGGCATGTTGTCAATATTTGGATCTATTTGAATTATAGGTTTAAACTCATAATTCAAGTAGTAAATTCAAAATTTTTATGAGAGAAAATAGTACAAGAAAGAGTTTCAAAAATGAATTAAAACGAATTCCCAAAGTGGAGCAACAATAACAAGAAGATTTCTTTTATAGAATTTTAAAAAAAATCAACTGATACGTAAGAATTTTAGATGGTAAAAGTTTTATAAGTTTTATTAATTACATGAATATAACCGTCAAAGTAGAGATCCAGAATTCTAACTCCCACACTCCTGTATATTCTCTCTCTCTCTCTTTTTTTTTTTTCTTTCTTTTTCTTGTTTTTTTTATTAGTGAACTACATTAATAAGGGTCGTTTTTCTTTGTAGCTTAAAGTTTATCATTATTACAAGCAAAAGCCTGTGATCGCAGGTAACAATAAAACAACTAGAATATTAAGCAAAAAGAAGGAGAAAAAAAAACTAGAATATCATAATTACAATTTTTTAATTTAAAATATTTAGATATTCATTTGATAAAGTCCAAAAACAGATGATAAATGAATAAATCCAAAATAAAAAGTTTCTTTAAGTAAATTTCCAGACAATTAGAGAGGGAAAGAGAGACAGAGAGTTGAATTTACAAAAGAGACCTTGGGAAGGAATCGGCCCAATGGGAGGATATAAAAACGGGTCTGGGTTCAAGTTTAAACGACGTGCACGTGGGACCAGTTGGCCGACGAGACTCTCTCTCTCTCTCTACGGAACAAATTCACAATTTCACCCCCCCAATCCCTTTCATTCGCGATTTTATTATTATTATTATTAATTATTAATTTATTATTATTATTATTGAACGGAAACGGAATCCACACGATTCGGAAGTCGGCCGTACATTTCTTTTTTCATCCCTAATTCATTATATAAAAAGAAAAACAGCAAAAAAAGAAAAAAAGAAGAAAAAGAAAAAAATAAATAATTGGAGATGTCAGCTTAACGCATCTAAAAACACTCGCTTAAGCCTTTTGTGTCCACGAACAAGCTCCCATTCTTTTTTCTTTTTTTACGAGCCCCAATTCATTTCCAATTCACTGATTCCAGAAGCCGATCTCTTCAGGTTCGTTCCAATTTTTCCTTTCCTTTTTTTTTTTTTTTTGGGGATTTGTTTTATTTCGATTTGGGTTTCTGATTTCTTGGATTTATATGCGTGTGTGTATCATATGTCTGGATTTTCGTTGATTGGCTTTTTAATTGAAGCATCGTTTGGGATTGAGAAATTGGCATGATTGATTTTTTTTTTTTTTTAAATCTTAACTTAGATTTTATGATCTTTTACACGCTTTTGCGTGAGAACTTTGATGCAATTGTTTTGGCAGAAAGAAAACATTGGGAAAAGTAGATATTGTTGTTAAAAAGGGCTTTTTAAAATTTTTTTTCTCGGATAATTTTTCTGCTGAAAACCGATAACCCTAATCAATTTATGGTTTTGTAAGATCAGAGGGCCTTTTTTTTTTTTTTTTTTTATATATATATATATATATATAATTTCTTCTGATATTCATTGGGAACGGAGCTCAATTTGTGGTTAATTCGTGATTCCCTGATTGATTAGGCTTTATATATATAAATACATTTAAAATTGGATTCAGCGAGTCTCCATGATGTGTATGTGACTCTGGCATTTTGCTTTCTTAATGTCTATCTGAAGAACAGGTCATCGTATTTCAGCTCTAGATAATACAAGAGCGATTAGCGGTTTATTTGCAACTCTTTAGAACTTGTGTAATTCAAGAGATGGCCGAGAAATCGTGTGTCAAACGCCTCCAGAAAGAGTACAGAGCACTCTGCAAAGTATGAAATTTGGTTTCTATTTTCTGTTAATTCTTATCTTATGTTTGTATTCCATGCCTTATGAAATTAATTGCATTTGCTGTCATAAGTTTTGTGTTATTCAAACGGGAATAAAGCGCTTGTTTCTTGGCAGAAGGGCTCTCCTTCTCCTTTGTATTTGTATGGTTAAGAGATTTTTCTTGCATGAGTGAATATCATTTAAGGTTTTTCTTTTACGTGGAATTTCTTTAATACCTACAAACTTACAGGAACCAGTTTCTCATGTTGTGGCTCGTCCTTCCCCAAATGACATCCTCGAATGGCGTAAGTTTACATTAACCTGATATTCTTGGAATTTCTATGAAACTTTCTTGGATATATAATTATCTGTGGCAGAATTTTCTCCTCTACTGCAATTTTTGCCTCTTTTTAGTAAATGAGACATAGCCTTCTCAACATTCGTGCTTTAATCTAATTAATATGTAATGGGATAAGTAGTCACTTACAAGGTTATTTTTACATAAGCCCATAAAACATTGGTCAAAACATGTTTTTAAGAAATTTTAGTTGCAAGTTGATTTAAGGAATTGCTGAAATCATTAAATGGGATGGCTTAGATTGTTGATAATTTAAAGATAATGCTAGCTGAACAGCAATAACAGAAGCTTGCAAATTTGGCAACGCTTTTGAGGTATATCATTTAATCAAGCTGAAAATAGTGGTTAGCCTGTTTGTTATCTAGGCAACATCATCTTTACTATTTTTATTTGTTTGTTACTACTTTGCGTACACTGCCTTAATCTCGCTTTACTCTGCATTTAATTAACGCGGTTGAGTTCAGAGAATGTCTCGTTCCTCTTTAGTGTTGTTGTTATGCGAATTAGTTGTCTACATAGGAAACTACAAATTATGAGAGACTATTTTCCAGGATCCAGTAGCACTTATATCTTTTTTTCTTTCATGTCACAGATTATGTGTTGGAGGGAAGTGAAGGAACGCCTTTTGCAGGTTGGTCCCATCCAAAGAGTTAAAAAAAAAAAAAAAAAAAAAACCTTCTTTTCCACCAATGTGGTGTTATGTACTAACAGGATTCACTTTATGTTGCATTTTTATAATGATTTTCTGCCTTACTGACTTTTTGCATTTTTGTCATTGTTTGTTCTCCATGCTTTATTCTCATAAGGTGGTTATTACTACGGGAAGATCAAATTTCCTCCAGAGTATCCATACAAGCCTCCAGGAATAACGTAATTTGCTTTTCCCAACTTTTATGTAACATATGTTCTACTGTTAATTTCTATTTTCTTTTAGAGCTTGTGTACTTGGCCTTTTTTTTTTAATTAGTTTTTATTTTTTATGACTTATGTTTTTCTATCTGCAGCATGGTTACTCCCAGTGGACGTTTCATGACGCAGAGGAAATTATGCTTATCTATGAGTGATTGTAAGTTTTGAGGGGTAGTATGAAGATATCATTTCTTAATTTTCTTTTGACAGCTGATACTAATCCTTGACTTGTTCCTTCGAAGTTCATCCGGAAACTTGGAATCCTATGTGGTCTGTATCGAGGTAAGACAAGAATCTGTTTTAGAGGTCTATTTTTTTTGTGTTGATTTGTTTTCTAGAAGTGTCAACAAGCTGCAAGGAAACAACTCCTAAAATCACTAATATGTGTGCTCCTCGAATTATGCAGCATACTTCAAGGGCTTCTTTCATTCATGGTTAGTCCATTTTGACTCGGATATTCTTAGCCTAAAGTTAAATTTTGTTTAATAAGGATACGTTCATCTGACAATTATACTGATCTGCAGATGGACAACAGCCCCACTACTGGTAGTGTGAACAGTACCGTCGAGGAGAAGCAACGATTGGCAAAGGCTTCTCTTGCTTTCAATTGTAAGAAGTAAGTCTGCTGGATAAACGAAAACTTGTATGTACGTATTTATGTATGTATATGTATCTAGTCTTTGCATTTGAGGATTATAGACACATCTGAACATGGTGTTCTCCCCTTCGTATCCGTGGAAGTGGAATGATCCTTCTTTTCTTGCATGTCTTAGTCTAGTCTGGTCACTTCCTAGCATGACTCCCGTTTTCGTTTGGCAGTTAGCATTCGGGGACTCATGTTTGGGTTGCTTATTTTCGGAACTTCTCTAAGCTTGTTGTGAGCTTGGACTTTTTCACCATGCCGTATGTTATGCCTGACTGTTTCCCTCTATGTAACAGTGCTACATTCCGGAAAATGTTTCCAGAGTATGTTGATCAATACAACCAGCAGCAGCAGCAGCAGCTTAGTCCAGAGCAGGTGCAAACAGATACATCTGAGATAGAAGATTCGAAGCCCTTGTTAGAAAAGGCTATTGATTCAGCAGGAGATGTGAAAAGAGTAGATGATCGGAACGACAGGAGAAAAGACAGAAAACAGTCAATACCAACTTGGATGATGTTGTTGCTGTTTTCCATATTTGGCCTTGTAATGGCGCTGCCACTTCTACAGCTTTAGTATCGGAGATCACGTGTGGAAAGTTTACGTGGGTAAGTTGAGACAACGTTTAAGCAAGTTAAATAGACTAATTAAAAAAAAAAAAATGATCCTTAGTTTTGTGCTGTATTCTAACATGATTTTGTATAAAGGACAAAGCAAGGAGACTCAGTTGAGTCACTTGACCGATGTTTCATATTCTATGTTAACGTTGGGTCGTTTCTCTAGTCAATGTTCCAACATGACATGCCTATGATTCTATCTTATTATTGTGTTTCTGTTCGGGACTCTGTTAGCTTTTATTCTCTTCTCGCCTAATAGTAATGATTAGGAGTTCCAATCTTTTGTCTCAAAGTTCTAAAAACAAAAAGTATACACTCTAAAACTAAAATATAATAAAATAAAAATATGGTCTTTTATGCCCCTTCTTTGTTTATTATATTTTCTTTTATGCCCCTTGCATTCTTAAATATTAAAATTTCGAATTTGATGTTTCTCTGAACTTGATGAATTGAGTATAGAAATTTGTTGTATTTTATGCAAGTTGGTAACTTGCTTCATTTATATGTTTATTTTTCAACATAAATGGACATTTTTATACTTTCAATGATAATAAACTTTTTCAGGCTGGACTAACCTGTCGAAATTGCATTCATACGGCATGTCTGTTTTTAACTTTAAACAAAATGTCGTTTACTCGCGAGCGCAGGAAATTCTGAGATGCTGACTACATGTCGTTTTATTGCCAAAATGAAGGTAAATAACTTATTATGGATGCTAAATAAATATGTATTGCTAATAAATAAACTATTGATGTAGGAAATAAGTTACATAATTTATTTAGTATTAGTAAAAACCGCAATTTTTTGTAATTACACTAATTACTTTTAATAGTTTTTTAATTATGTTATTTACGTTTTAAAGCTTCCGTAGATGTGTTATATATTTCTTTGACAGGAGAAATGTCATATCGCTTCATTTTACACGCCAAAAAAGCTTTGAGAGTGACAAGTAATTTTTTTTTTTTTTAATAAACGACAAAAAAGCCTTTAAATTGAAAGTGAGATGCATTTTTACGTGGAAGTGACTGCCATTGGTCAATTCGATTCTTGGAAGCAATGACGTGCAAGGATGAGTGGTAACGAGCAAGGCAAACCCAACCAAAGTACCTAATAAAATTTTTGAAACTTGGTCCGATTTCATGAAAATTTCTTATCGATTGCATGAAAATTACTTATTGAGTCGTGTTAAGGATATCAACTCCAATTTAAATTTTTTTATTATGAAATCACGTGTCATATTTTTATGTGTAAATATAATTAATTGATATGATAATATTTTTAACATTAATAAAAAAATTAAAAATAATTTACATGTCACGTAAGTTGAAATTAAAATTAATTTTCTTAGTATTTTTCTGATCGTAACGTTTGATTATTAATAGAATTGCATGTTAGACATAATTTATGCACACCGTGAAAATCAGAGAAGGATTTGTTTTAAAGGAACAAAAACAAATAAAGGAAACAAAAGCTGTACGGTATATTGTAGTTGACTAATTGTGTTTTCATATAGTTATTGTCGTTGAACTCATTCACTTAGCATAAATAAAATAAATAAATAAATATAAGACAACAGAAGAAACTCCAAAAAATCCCCTTAGAAAAAAAAAAAAAAAAAACCCCGTAAAATGCTCCTTAATCATCGGACGCATGCAAATGCATATCACAATCTCCACGGACAAAAAGTATCCATGCCTAACGCTCTGTTTTTTTTTTTTTTTTTTTCAAAATTTTTTTCCTTTCTTATATTGAATATATATTTAGTAGTCAATCTTATTACTTTATTTCTCCACCGAAAGAAAAATCTCTTATGTTTGTGACAATGTGCGGTCATTAGAAAAAAGCGGGCCAAACAAAAAGAAAAAGATTACCAGAGTTCTTTGAAGTTCATACCAAAAGTTTTAAGACAAATTGTGGGGTTTTCTCATTTTGTGGGGTCTGATTAATAATTAATCGTATGGTTTTGTCAATTTGTTACTCATATTAATTAATTATTTAAGCCTTGAATGATTCTATTTGTCTTTTAAGTGCCTACCATTCTTATTGGTGATCAAGATACGGATTTCCTTTTCGTTTTTATGTTTATTAGTTTCCGTTTGAAGCTCAAGTTTAAACTTAAGGTTTAAACTCAAATTTTTGTCTTTTCTGAACAAGTTTTTTGTTTTTTCTAAAAAGTCAACAAAAGTTACTCTTCAAACTTAAAAATTTCAATTCAAACTCATTCACTAAACGGGCCCTTAATTTAATATTCCATAGTCCCACGTTCAAGTTTCTATCCGAATGTCTACCATAGACAAAAGGGTTAAAAAGACAAGATGACACTGTAATGCATTTTTTAAAAAAACCTAAATCTTGTGTAGTCTCTAATCATTTTACAAAGTTACAATTTGATCTTTTTTTTTTTTTGGAAGGATCTCTATACTCTTTGACATTGTGCGATTTAGTCTTTTTTACTTAAAAAAAAAAGTTAAAAAATTGAATGGAGTGTATCATGTATATGACATATGTAAGTTGAATCATGCAAATTATTTTTCTTAATTACCATAAATCATATGTGATTAACTTGATTTTTTTTGTTAAAATTTTAATTTGTTAGTAAAAAATATCATTTTGCACCATTTTGAAGAGCCTAAAGACCATTTAGCCAAAAAAAAAAAAAAAAGAAGAAGAAGAAGAAGAAGAAAAGAAGTTGAAGACCAAATCGTAACTTCGTAAAAAATAAATGACCAAACAAGTAATTTACCCTACTATTTTTGAAAATCTTATTAATCTTATTAAATAAGATTGACTACATAAAATAAACATTTTTTTAAAAATAATCCTCATAATCTATTACTTCAAAAAGATTCTCATGTATTTAATGACATTTGATTACCTCCAACCAAGTATATCACTGTATCCTAATGATTTCTGTTTTTATAAGGGGGGTAAAAAAGACATGGATGAATATGCCTTTTTCCTTGATCTTGAAGTTGGGTTAGCTGTGTAAATATCTTCCCCTCCCTAATTTGTGTGTCACTTTCGGTACAATGCAGATGTAGATATGATAGATAGTTTGGTATCTGTCCTTCCTTTTTCCAAACCATTATTTGAGGAAATCTTTATTTTATTTTTATTGTTATATTTAATTTTTTTGATGAATACTATAGAAGAAAGCTTGAAAGTTTAACATTAGCATCTAAACCGCCCAAAATGGTCACTCTAAAACATGGCACTTTATTTGGGGGGTTTCCATTGGACAGTTGGCCTTTTCCCTTTCTGCTTCTCTAATTTCACATTCATGAATCCAAATCCCTTAATAGCAGAAAAATTCAATTATTATTAATATTAATATTATTATTATTATTGCTAGAAAATCTCTTTTCTATTTTCTTTCTTCTTTACTACTCGAAGAACATGATTGACAGATGAGAATCGTCGTCTTGTCCCTTTTAGTTCACACTAACCTGCTGCTCGACTCTACTATCCATTTCCCTTCTCCTTTTATCTTTTCTCTTCTGTTATATTGGGTTTAGGCAAGAATGAAGAAATCTCCTGTGTACCCAAAACACGAGACGAATGACAACAATGGCGGCGATGAATACGATCCTCATGCGGACTTTTCTCTGGTAATGACGACTGTTTGTTCACGTTTGCTCATTTTCAATACATTTATCTTCATTCCTAGTCCAAACATTGATGAGAAAGTTCTGTTTTTGCTTGATGTTAATCTTGCTTAAAACCTGGTCAGTTTTTGGAAGAAGCGAAACGCAGTGAGAGAAGAGCAGAATTCGAGGTAATTTCGTCGGCCGTTTCAGAAGAAGATGGAAAGAGAAAACCCCACCAAGAGGAAAAGAAGAAGAAGAAGAAGAAGAAGAAAGCATGGAAAGTTTTACTTCTGCCATGGTGGAAAGGAGACAAAAAGAGCAAGCCTCAAATGAAACAAGAGACCAATTTTTCTCAAGTTTCGAATGTAAAAAAACGTGGTTTTGCATCTGGTCCGGTTTATTACAGCAGTGGCAAGGAGACAGATGGCGGGCCTCCTCGGCGTCCGACATCGGGACCTCTCAGCAGCCTTTTCAACGCAACGAGGAAAGCTGATACCGAGATACCTTATATATGTCTTGACAAACTTGATACGCCTCGTGCTGGTGCTCAGACTTATGGACCTGTTTATCTGGTAACTTAGTACACCAACATTTTCGGGATAGAGATTTGAAATAAGATAATTGGGGAATTGGATATGACCTTAACGGAGGGATTAGTTTATAACCGTTAGATATACGTCAGGTTTTGTTAGTTTTGCTTACTTTTTTTTTTTTTTTTTTACTTTATTGTGATCAGATATAACGTTCAAAAACATGCACTATCGATAGAGATACCTTATCGTAAAAAGCTCGTTTTTATGAGGTCTATTGTGGTGCCTTTCTAGTTGGGTAATTTATGTTATTGGTGGTGGTTTTAGCTTGAAATTGGCAAGAAAACAACTACCAAACATGCTCGATGATCTTAGTTTTTCTCATCTTCTTTCTTAAGTGAACTGATATTATTTCTGCTCTGTTTAGTCCTCTTAGGGGTAACGAAAAACTGAGAACTAATATTCAAGGACATTAGAGCATGGCAAAGTGATCTAGACATACGCTTCTCAACTTGCATAAACGGAGATGAAGCTTTGAGGAAGCTCAATTCTAACGCTACAAATCAAGCCTTGGGCGGGATGTCGTTGTCATCTCATCACCGGCTTTTAGAAAGATTGTTTCTACTCGCATTATGTGCATCCAACTTTTATCGACAACCTTAACTCGCAAGATGGGCTATGTCTCCTTTTCATTTTAAAAATAATAATTAAAAAAAAAAAAAAAAAGATCTTCTCTTTTTTCACTTTGCTAAAGGGAAAATCCGCTTTTGCTGTTTTCTAGTGCCAAAGAACATCTGAAATGGCAGGCTTGTGAAATGTTGTACTTTAATGACAAGTATACACTATATACTGCCCAGTGGGGTATATGGAATGTGTGTCCGATATCCCTAGCTAGTTCTGCATTGGAGGAAGAGTCATTTTTATTATAGATTCGAACAATAAATTTAAATTTTTGTAAGATTATACATTATGCAATGATTCAAATGAGGCACAGTAGACTTTTTTTTTTTTTTCACACGTCAAATATATCATGTACACGTTACGTTATTAATATTGCTGAATCCAAATGTCTAAAGGGCTCTTCAAGAGGGCATTTCTTAAAGTCAGAAGACATCACAGAATCTTATTTCCACGACCGTGGGAATATTGCCACTGGAAGAATGAGATTTGAAAATAAAATAAAATAAAATAAAATAAAATGGCTACAAATGCATTGCAAGTTTACAATTCTGTTCAATGATGAAAAAACGAAGCAAAAATGGAAGGGTTTTTTTTTTTTTTTTTGGGCTTTCATAATTACATTCATTTCAAAATTCAAACAACTGTTATATAATCTGTTTTGAAGAACAAGTATACAAACTTCTCTTTTTGTCCAGTCGGCAGTCAGAAAAGGCTGTAAGTTCGAAAGTGTATCTATTCATCTCAAGAACACAGCAGAAACTGAGCAAAACGCCAAAGCGAATGATTTTTTTATCTGTATTTTCTGCATCTCCAAAAGAACCAAACCAATTCTCCGGGATGATGGAACAGCTTTTTTCTGATTTGCCAGAATTCTTAGCTCCAATTACCAAATTTTGTTCAAACATGAATTTTTCTCTCATATTATTAGCTTGGTCCTCTGTTTGCTTGCTCAATATCACCAGAATTAGGACTGCAAGGATTCACTCTTCTTTCCCTGCTCAAAAGCCTCTTCAGCGACCTCAATCGGGTCGTCACCGGCGACTTCAATTCGTCGACCGAAGGAGATTGCGACGACGATGACCCCGGGTTCTCGCTCGGTATATCAATCACCAACTCTCCATTGATTCTACTAGTAGCCGCAGCCGATGAAGCTGAAGCTGAAGTTGAAGGTGCAATAACAGAGGGTTGAGATTGAGAAGAAGGCCCTTCTTCCAAGCAGGCATTGCCGGAGCTAACCCGAGTCTCGTCTCCCCAAAACAGCACATTCGTAGGGAAATTGGGAAACTCGGCGGCGTAATCGGCGGCTAAATTCTCTTCCGGAGACCGGACAGTCTCCGAGCCGGCGGAATTCGACGAACTCTCGGGAGCTACCGAGTTTCTGCAGAGCGGACATGTGGAGTGGGACTGGAACCACATGTCGATGCAATCGAGGTGAAATCCGTGGTTGCATTTCGGCAAGAGCCTGGCCTTTTCGCCATTAACGAGCTCGGCGAGACAAACCGCGCATTCCAGGCCTTCCTTGAAGTCCTCGGCGCGATAAACCACGACGGGAAGGGATCGGAGGACGGAAGGCTCGAGACCTCTCCGGAGAGTCGCGACGGTCGGGTCTTGACCTGGAGCGAAGACGAAACGGCGCCGTCGCCGGCGGGATTGCTGGTCGCCGGAAGACGTCGTGTCTTCCTCCATCCGCCACCAGAACCACTTGGCGTAGAGGTGGAGGAAGATGACGAACACGACGACCACGAAGAAGACTATGATCGCGACCACCATAATCTTCCCCGTCAGCTCCACGGCCTTGGAGTCGTCCAATGACTGACTGAACCGCGTCGGTTCCCCCATTGTTCCTTTTCAGAGCTCGTTTCTGTAAAAGATTCGATCTTTAGAAACTCTAAATAAGCAAATTCGAAAATTCTTAGAGCTCGTTTATGGGTTTTGTTGAAAGTTTTGTTTTTTGGTTTTTGTTTTCTTTTTTGGCGGAAGCTGACTTAGAAAATAGAAGAACGGGCTTAAATATAAAGGAAGAAGAAGAGAAATTGTAAAGGTGAAAGAAAAATGAAGATTTTTATTTATTTATTCATTATTTAATAAGAGATGAAAATAGAGGAATTTGGACTTGTTCTAAGAATGGTGGTGGAAAGGAAGTTGCAGTCCAAATTCGAAATGGATAGGAAGGCTAGCCTAGGACGTAATGGGAGAGTTCAAAGAAAGTATGGAAGAAGCAGGCGATAGAAATAGTTCATGTAGAATTTCAAAAGACTTTTTGGACTTTTTAGAGAGAGAGTGAGAGAGGAGAGGAGAGGAGAGGAGAGGAGAGGAGAGAGAAAGAGAATTTAAAAAAAAAAAAAAAGAAGGAAAAATATGACGCATTTTTGAGTCCAAAAAACGACAGTTGAAGGAGACTTTCAAAACGCCCCCAAAAAGTCGCTTCCTTTTCTAATTTTGTTTCCCTTTTGACGCCTGTTATGGCTTTTTATAAGTTTAGTTAGTTTCCCAGTTTAAATATTGATTTGTTTTTATGCACAAGGTAAGACGCTTAAATCAAATCAGTAAGTAACTTACCTTATCAAATACAATGACAGGCTAATTACATCAACTAGCCAAAAGGATAATAGAAGTTCAATGCCTATTCTATTGTTTTCTATTCTTCTTCTTCAATGGAGTTCATCAAGTAGTCAAAGACATAAACATTTTACCAGTTTTGAGGAAGAAAAAAATTGACCAACAAGTATTTATCTTTCAAATAATTAGTAAGGTCCTTTTCATAACTCCGTTTCGTCCAATGTATCAAATTGACATAAACAAAAAAAAAAATTTTTTTAAAAGAAGATAAACCCAATTTCACATCTGAAATGTAGGTGTATAATTGTATAAATACAAATAATATGGTGGGAGAACGATGGCTAACCAAACTAATGACAACATTAGAACGAGGACTCCATGACTTTTCAAGGGTGGTGAATCATTCCAATTGGGCCTGGTCAATTGGGAAACGACGACTAAAAATGATAGTACGCCACTTGTGGCATATTCAAAGCATCAAATGGGAAAGAATAAATGAGAAATGACCAAAAATTATAAGACTCGTCTAATATTGAAGGCTATGTGGGTGGTTTGGGTTTGCAACAACATATGTCCGATGTTTCTGTGAAATTCTCTTTGAATGATGCCACAAAATGGGAGTTTGGTGGGGGAGACAAAAAAAAGTAATGGCACATATTTACCAAGCTATAAAATTGTACTTTTCTAGATGTAAACTCGTGAATTCTGACCACCCCAAACTTCCACCATTTTGGTTGTTAAATGGGTCAATATGGCAAATATTGGTGATTATTGCCTCATTGGTCGTTTCTAGTGTAAACTTAACCACCATAACGACTTTCTTGGTCTTAGATTTCCTCTACGCAGCTTATTCCGCCATTAGTAGACGATATGTAAACCAAATACCTTTTTACATCAGTAAAAATATAATGGCTCATTCAGTTTATAAGTTTAAATGGTATGTTTATTCAGAAAGTTTAAATTTTTATGATAAAAAAACATTTATGAAAAAAAGTTTAAATTGGAAATCCACGGATAAAATAATAAGGTGAACGTTGAGGTTATAATAAAATCACACTTTACAAAGGTTAAAAGGATATGGGGGTAATTAATTTACAATTATATTTCTTATTCAAAAAATTAAGATACAATTATTAAAATATCTGAAAAATGGTTCCCCTAGTGGAGCCAAGCCAAGGCAGGCCCAGCATTATCATGTGGGGTTTTCTCCAAAACACACCGCCCCCTGTTTTTTTAAAGAACACAAATCTCAATGAAGCTAAAACCTAATGGCCACCAACTTTTGGTTTTAGAGTCAAGCACTTCTGACTTCATTTCCACGCTTGTTTTACTTTTAGTTCCATATTATTTTGTATTTTTTTATCTTAGAACTGGCCTTGATCCACATTCAAATTTTGAAACCGGTTAGGTTCTACCGTTAAGAAGGTGAAAGTTTCTAAACATGGTTGTACATGATCAAAACTAGGCATATCTCATGTTTATGATACACTCATTTCTCTCGAATTTCAGATTAAATAAAAAAGAAAAAACCTGATACGAGGAATTTGAACTTAACACTTTATAATGAAGTTAGTGCTAAATGAGTTTAAATAGAACTCATTTCTAAAAGCTAACTCAAGAAAAGAGGAAATCCAGCTCTAAACCCACCATCGCTTGTAAATTCGGACTCTTATATCATGTTAAATGGGTTTGGGTAGAACTCAACCTCAAAAGCTAGCTTAAAGAGAGATAGAAGGTTTAATCCACATTTAAATCCTACAGTAACCTCGTAATTCAATGAAGTGGGACAAATACATAATTTAATAATTTAGCGTGTAAGTATTGCTAGGTTAACTTTGTAATTACTGGGATTTGGTTTTACACAAAGGAGAGGAGCGCAAAGTCAAGAAAAACAGCCTAGACAAAATGATTAAACATTGAATGATTTTGAATTCTCATCATGACCATTGATGGGCATTCCATGCGATTTAAAAGGAGCACAAACACGCAAAAGAATCAGTGGCAAATCGATGGCCTTTGTCTGCCGCTGTGGTTACTCGTATCAAATTGGAGCTCACTCACAAACGTTCATAGATTAGGGTCCACTGAGTATAATTTGTGTAATATTTCCACTTGTTCTTTTGTTTTGCTCAAAGAATAAAGCAAAAATACACAGGATGATTATGTAAACCTACGACAAATATTTGGAATCTTATATATATATATATATGGGGTCTAATACTTAATCTTTTTTAAGCAATAATTCTCCGTTGTTGTTGATTGAGTTATTTTTTGTCTGTCGTCGGCCTTTTTCTCACATGAAGTAATGATATAGGAGGAATTTTTTTATTTGAAATGTGTTTCTTTAATTGTTAATCGTCATTACTTAAAATAAAAAGTTCATCATCAAAAATATAATTACAACAGTTTTTATAACCAATCACATTGCCATAAACAACTTGCGAGAATGCGCAAACTTTAGTATTAATATAGATTACTAGCGATGGCATATCGGTAAGAAACAATTGTTTTATAACTCTTTCGTACGTAAGATAGATATACGAATATGTATGTACGCACATTACACTAAAAGACAAACAGATATGCACGGGTCAGGCAAAGTGAACTACGTACACAAATGAGGAAAGACGAAATCAAGGAAGATGATGGAGCGTTACGTAATCTCTCCATTTAACAGACTGAATGTTAATGACGAAACCACACACGATTTAACTACATTTTTCAACTGTTTTTATGTTTTTGTTTTCACACTTTCTTGAAGAATAAACGGTTTGAATTCTGGTTGTTGGGAGGCAATACCTCCCGTCGTCCCTCATTTTGGGTTGGGTTAATGGCGTGCTCAAAACCCAATTTTAAGGATTTTGCTAGTTGACTCCTTTTCTTTTCTTTTTCTTTTTTAAAATATATATATATATATATATATATATATATATAAAAGTTTTGGAGCCTTTAGACCAAAACTACAAGACACAAGCCTGAGGGAAAATACGAATATATAACTATGACTTCGTACAATAAATAATTGACAATAATCCAAACAGTTTATAGCTTTCATTCAAAGTAAAATAAAATAAATAATTGGTCAAAACTGAATGCGTACGCTTGATTCGTTCAACTTCAAAGCACCTAAATGAGCAATAAAAGGGGACGTTCTTTGCTTTGCTTTTAGCAGCTTTGTCAAGGCGGCCAACCATCCACGGTCTTATAAGACGGAAAGGAAGGATTGTTAACATATAAAGAGAGCAATTAATTCTAACGAGTCAGTTTATTGCTTTAATAGAAGTGATTAGTGGATAAGAAAGGCTTTCAAGAAAAGAGAATAAGAACGGATGAAAATATTGGAGAAATCTAAAGAAATGCCCTTTATGAAGGGATATTAAGGTTTTACTTAGTTTCTTAAACCTTTGTCTGTGATTTATTCCACCATTTTTTTAAAAATCATTTTTACTGTAGAGGGACCAATAATAAAATAATTTGATAAGTTTGGATGTCAATAATATAACATTTTAAGTTTTAGATGATAAAATAAGGGGAAATTATAGCAAATAACATATTATTTTGTAGGTACTTTTGAATTTATAGCATTTTTTTTTAAGATTAATATACATTTTTGGTAAATCCTTATATTTCCTTAGATTTTTAAAAAATTTCAGTTTCTACGATTAGTTTTTAACAACAAATTTATGTACATAGTTTCATGCTAGAGAGAGAGAAGAGGAAGGATGCAAAGTTTTTTTTGGTTTTATGTGATCATAAATTTGATTATACTATTTATTATTATGTTTAAAATTTTATGCTATAATTTACTAAAAAGTCCGTGTATATTTTTCGAAAGTTAAAATTGAAATTAACCCTAATATTTACTATGTAAATATATTTTTATTCCATATAATAAGCATCTATAAAATAACCTTTAAATTGATATGTTTATGTTTTTTATCGTATTACTTCGATTTTTAATCCTTTTTACTTATCTAAGTGAAGTTATTGAAACTGAAACAATAACACATAGATGCATATAAGGTTGGCAATTTCAAACACGGCATGATAATATGACTCAAAAACAATACGAACTAAATGGGTTGGAACTGCACATTTAAAATTGGGTCATAATTAAGTTGGCACATGTAACACAAAATTAAATGAGGCTGAAATGTATTAGCCCGCTTAACCTGTTTACCACGTTTAACTATACGAGTTGCTAACATGCCAACTTAACACATCCCATTTATAGTCCGTATATAAAAATTTTTTTATAATTTTAAATGGAAAAACACTTTTATTGACTTTTGTTTATGTTTATGTGTGTGTTTATTATTATGAAGGTTGAAACCTTGCATGTTTTAATTTTTTTTTATAAATAATTTTTTAGTTAATTGGATCATAAACGGGTTGTTTTCGTGTCAAACTCTTCATAGATCATTCAATTATCGTGTTCACATGTCATATCATGTTAGTCGTGTTTTAAGCATTTTGTGTTCATGTTTGAGTTCTTAACCCATTGATTAATCGTATCATGTTTGTATTCACCCTATTCTGTTGGGTGTGCTAACACGAATTGCCAGTGGTCTCGTGCATATAACTGTCATGGACGTCTACGGGCTTCTATTGAGGCCCTTAACGGACACGGCTGAACAAAAGTCCATTTGAGCTCATGAACCAAACAAAAGGCAACCCATAAAGAATCACTTTCTGGGCTCTATTCCAGATAATTAAAAGATGGGCCAGATGCAGATTTTTGAGGAAAATGGTGGATACTTATCCAAGCTTCTGCAACTGTTATCAGACAAAAAATCGAGAATTTCTGTGCAAGAGAACTCGTCACTGGTGTGTGTGGCTCTCACGGTTGCAGCGTTCTTCTCTGGGTTTTGGCTTACCGCTTTTTCTACTCTATCCTTACCGCCCTACAAGTTACAACAAGCTTCATCTCACTTGTATTTCTCTGGAAATGTTGAACCGATGACTTTATGACTTCTCTGCCTCTCCTGCACTGTGAAGCCGTTTTTGAGTTCGGAATTGGGTGAATGCGCGCCCATGCATTTACTCGGTACACCCTTCTTTCTAAGTTTCCATTTTTCTTTTCTGGTTGGTGGTTGAGCTTGGGATTTTAAGTTATTTTGTGATTTTTTTTTCAGAGATTGCGGCTACACAGCCTGGCCTGAGAAACCATTTGGGTATACTTGGGATATATTCAAGGCCATTGTTTTTTGGAAATGAGAAGAGATTATCTTCTGTTTGGAGATTCTTGGGCATTTCTCAAAATTTAAACTTTAAATTGGAACGCCATGAGCTGGCTTGTCGTGGTGGACTCCTGATTAAGGCTGTTGCCACTCTTGAACCCAAGCGTTTGGTCAAAAATGGTGACAAGCACTTGGCTCACAGCAATTCTCAGCTGGGTGTGGATAAAAGGTCTCCCTCTCCCGCAGTTCGGACTCCGGTTTCGAGTGGAAGTTCCGAAGATGTGGATGAGAAAGAGAGGTTGAGACGAATGAGAATTTCTAAAGCGAATAAAGGGAACACGCCATGGAATAAAGGAAAGAAGCACAGTCCTGGTGAGTGTGGTATTGGAATTCAGATTCGGATTTAGTGTTTCGGTTAATCTAGTTTTGTTATCTTACATTTTGTATTCGAATGATTTGCAGAAACTCTTCAGCGGATAAGAGAAAGAACAAGGCTTGCAATGCAGGATCCTAAGGTGATGTCATGTAAGAATAAAATTTTAATTGATTGGAATAGAATATTTCTCATTAGTCATTGCTTAACAATGTTTTTGCATAAGTTTTATACGCGATTCGGTTTTGCATCTTACTTAATAAACTAAGAATTTCGGCTGAGCAGTAAATGAAGATTTTTTGGTGTTCCATGTTGGCGTCCAAGAGAAATTTGCTTTGCTTTTTGCATAATCACATCCTTTGTGCGATAAGCGCGTCTCTAAACTTCATTGTAACAATCTAGTTAGTTGTTGCAGCAGTGCTGTAAATTGTAACATTCTAGTTGGCGCCGGAGGAAAATCTTTCTTTCTTCTTTGTTTAGTTGCAGCTTTCTTGCGCTATGATTAGACGGAATTAAGATTGTTAATTCTATTTATAAAATTTGTCTCTGCAGGTCAAAATGAAGTTGGTTAAACTTGGACATGCTCAAACGTGCGTTTTGCGCCATTCCACTTGTTGGCGTTAGATTTCATTTTCAGTTTTGAATTGGCTTGAGTTAGACCCTTTAACGAGTCCAACTAAAGATTTGAGTTCTTGAATTCAGTGATTGATTTCTCATACCAAGAGATTTTTTACAGAAAGAGACAAGGTTGAAAATTGGGGCTGGAGTCCGAATGGGGTGGCAGAGGCGACGCAAGAAGCTACTTTTGCAGGAAACTTGTTACTTTGAATGGCAGAATTTAGTTGCAGAAGCTTCTAGGCGAGGCTTTGATGGTGAGGAGGAGCTGCAGTGGAATTCCTATGAGGTCTTGAACGAACAGCTTAAGGAGGAGTGGTTGGAGAGTGTTGAGAAAAGAAAGTCAATGCCTAGGCCGAAAGGAAGCAAGAGAGCACCCAAGTCCCCTGAGCAGAGGAGGAAAATTTCAGAAGCAATCTCTCGAAAATGGGCTGATTCGGTAAGTGTTTATAACTGTGTGGTATGGATGGTGGTAGCTACTGACAAGGCCCCGGTCTCCTTCCAATAAACTTTCACCAAAAAAAAAAAAAAAAAAAAAAAAAAAAAGAGTGCATTGAGCTCAATAATCTTCCTGAATCCCATTTCTAGGATCCTCGGCAAAGCTTTAGTTTTAGAATCTTTCTTTGCTTCGCCTGAGTATGACTCTGACCTGTTTCTTATCCCTACTTTTTCCCTGGCTATTAATTGATAAACTGTGGTGACCAGTTCAAATTTAGAGCCCTGTTTGGCACATCTTTTGATTTCGATTTTGCTTTCATCCCGTAGAAGAAGAGAACCAAAAGCTGTGACTTTTCAGTAAATGTTTATAACCACATTTTTCTAAAGAGCTTAATAATCCAAATAATTTCAAAATGAATGAAAATGGTTGAAAGAAGTTTATAATATCTTACTGAAACTTTGATGAAAGTTTCAAAGTATGTTTAGAAGCTTTTTTAAGAAGCTACATTTTGCAGAAGCAGCTTTCAGACCAGGAATCCAAAAGCAGCTTTTAAGAATCCCTGTGTTCTATTTGTAAGCCATGCCGTTTGCTGGTTAATTCTGTCCTTAAATGCATTTTCATTTGTTGATCAGGAGTACCGTCAGCGGGTTGTTTCTGCGTTGGCCAAATATCATGGTATAGAACCTGGAACAGAAAGAAAGCCTAGGAGGAAGCCAAGTGATGGTTCGCAGTCGCCAACAAGAAGCGCTGCAAAGAAAGATGCGAGTACTTCAAACAAGTCTATCATGAGTGAGATGAAAATCCAGACTTCCCGACCCAAGGCAAGGAGACGTAATGCACCCTTGTACAAAGATCCTTTAGCAAGTTCTAAACTGGAAATGTTAAAGAACATCAGAGCACAAAGGGCCGCTGCAGAAACCAAGAAGATTGAAGCTATCGAACGAGCTAGGTGAGTTCACATGGAATGCCCTTTTCTTTTATATTGTGTTAAAATGCAACTCTTAATTCACCAAGAGAAAGAACCCATTAGCCTGCCCGAATCGAGCATTTACTTTTTCAATTGTTGTTTTGAACTTTCTTGAGTGAAAATCTGTTATGTTATACTCTTCAGATTATTGATTGCTGAAGCTGAAAAAGCCGCCAAGGCCCTTGAAGTTGCTGCAACGAAGAGCCCTATTGCTCGAGCTTCTCTCATGGAAACTAGGAAGCTTATAGCTGAAGCAATTCAATCAATCGAGTCAATAGAAGAAGAACAATTCACTTCCCAGGCTTATGTCGAAGACCCTTCAGCTGTACCAGATGAACTGGGCAGCCAGGTTGGGATGGAAACAGACACCACAACTGCAAGCGAAATCCCCAACAAAGTAAAGCCAGTGAAAGTAAATGGAACTCGAACCTTGGCATCAAGCAAAAAAGAGGACTACAATTTTGGCATGCTAAACTTGCAAGACATACTGAATGGTGAGGAGGTACTCCTCCCAATGAGCTCAAATGGCTACGATTTGTCTCCGTTCAGTTATCAGACTCTAATGAAGCAATCGGATTCGAGAAATGAGAATGGCCACTTGGGACCTAAGAAAGAAAGTGAACAGCAAGAAAAGCCTCTGCTGAACGGAGCCAGAGCTGAAACTCCAAGAGAGATGACTCCTGCTGCAGAAACTCTCAACGACCAAATCCCTGTTAAAGTAGTAACAGTAACTAAAAAGTGGGTTCGTGGGAAGCTCGTTGAAGTGGCAGAAGGTGCGGCGTAGTGTGTACTGTCTTTAGTTCAGGAAATACCATGACTTTTGCCAATGCAGATTTTCTTTTCAGATTCAATCTTTTGAAATTACTATACATGTCTTTACCCCATAATGTACAAGGTTGGCTACCGCAGTTGTCAGTCTGTCACATAGAGCTTAAAAATTTGTTTGTATGACTGTAATTGAGATATTCCGGGATACAATTAGAATTAAACTTCTTAGAGCACTGCATGAGTAAATGTCATTGCTCTTTTCTGTTTTCTTTTTTGAAGTTAGAATTTGATTTTGTTACTGTTAGATTGTGAATGTATCCCATATCACTAAGTTACTGGACTATTATGATATTGTGTTGAATCCCTCCCATGAGGGAGCTTTTAAAAGCGAATTTTACACAAACTCATTTAAGATGATGTCAGAATTAGATTTTTATATGCAAGGATAGGTCTGGATCTTAACTCATTTGCATGACATTTAATGCTAGATGGAGAGAGTGTTACGTTATGAATTTATGCATAAATAGCTTATGTGACTATTACATTAAACAAGATCAAAAACAACAACGAGAAGTAGTAACTGTAGTACAATATATACGTACATATATATACATATATTAAAAAAGCTGTGAGTACAGTGGTTGACCCTCTTATGTTTCGTTCGACAGGAGTGTAAGGTTTTATCAGGCCTCTTGATTTCGGAATCCACAATCTTCTCGACCTCTTTCCTTTTGTTCTCCTTTTATTCTTTAGCTTTGCTGACCTCCTTCTCCACTTCTTCCTTCTAAAATATATATATATATATATATATACAGCGAACATAAAACATAAAACAAAAGTGTGTTGATATGCAGATGCTCACATTAACTGAAAGCATCAAGAAATAAGAAAAGAGAGAATGAACAGAAAGTAGGAGAAACTTACGTGAACGAGGTCGGGGACAGGAGGCCTAGTACCGTGAACGACGGCACGGTTTGTAGCTTTAACAGTAACCACGTGTCACTTTTTTTTTTTTTTTTTGGTTTTTGCTAGAACCTCCTTTTTCTTTCTTTCTTTCATCATCTCTTTTATTTCTTTGCCTGTTTAATATTTATACTCACAAATTCATGTCAAATAATAAACGGGGTCCATGAGTTTGGGATTCAAAGCTAAATGTTTCACTATTTAACTCAAATCCAAATTTAAAGTTTTATATTTCAAGAATTTATATTATATTTATTTTTCTTTTAATCTTTATATTATTATATTAATGTTTTTTTTAACAAAAATTATTCAAACATATATATAATTTGTATTGACTTATTGATATATATTCTTTGTGTAGATTGGATTTAAATATAACTTTTACAAAAAAAAAAAAAAAAATTACAGTCAGATGTTAAATACAATCTAGGCAGAGAATATGCATCAATAATGTCTATCGATGAACTTCTTATATAATTCCAAAACAATTATTATAATCTATATTTACATTTAAAAGAACGAATATACTCTTTTCGTTCATCTTCAATGATCATTACATGATGATTCTAATACCTGTCACGGGACATTCTATTTATTTACCATTTCAATTGTGTTATGTTTGTCGATCATATATGCGCACTACTTGCTCTGTTTGTTCTGTTTGTTTGTAACTGGTTATTGGAAAAGTACGGTAGATACTTTCCTTGTCAACAAGTGTTGATATGTTATTTTTTATCTTTTCACTTTTTTAAGATTACGTGAAGTTAGATTAATTGGGCTGGCCCAACAACCACATCTTCACATACACTGCTTAACTAACCCTTGGTGGTGGGCCGTTAAAATGTCGTTTTCAGCCACCGACAGTTGGTTCCTTCAACGATGGGCTTTCCCGTTTGTTGAGTCTCTGTTATCGGAGACACCCAAACTCCTTCTCCGGATCTTTAATCTGAAGAGGAACACAAGCGACAGTTTTGTCCCAAACGACACCAAAAAAAGCTTTCCTTGTTGACAGGTTCAGTTGATAACTACTTCAGAACCAAATGGACAGAAAAGATTCTTCCTCCGACGAAGAAGACGATCGCGAGAACCTGATCGAGCAAAACGACAGGAAACTTCCCAACTCTCGATCCGCCTTCCACATTGGCAACGGCGGCGACGACGACGACATCGACGGAAGAAACCACGTATTCCACTCCAGAATACGACATCGTTTCAGCTCCCTCGGCTTGCCGAACAAGAAATTCATGGTCGTCATTTTCTTGCCTCTCGTCATCGTCGTCCTCTACCTCTCCACCGACGTTCGCGGCCTCTTCTCCGCCACCAATCTCTCCGACTTACGGTTCGATTCGTTCTCCGACCGGTTGCGCGAGTCCGAGTTACGCGCGCTTTACCTTCTCAGGCGACAGCAGTTAGGTCTTTTCGCGCTCTGGAACCAGACTTTCCATGATTCGCTCCCGATTTCTTCTAATTCGACCAACAATTCTTCTTCTCCTTCCAGTAACTCCTCCGCTTCGAATTCGGAGCAGAATTTATTCATTGACGATCTCAAATCCGCGGTTCTTAGGCAGATTTCGTTGAACAAAGAGATTCAACAGGTCCTCTCGTCGCCTCACCAGTCGGGGAATTCCAGTTCCATTAGCGATTCCGACGATACGAATCTCGGTGGTTTTGATTTCCGTACGTGTAGAAAGGTGGACCAGAAATTCTCCGAACGAAGAACAATCGAATGGAAGCCGAATTCGAACAAGTTTCTGTTCGCGATTTGCTTGTCGGGCCAAATGTCGAACCATTTGATTTGCTTGGAGAAGCACATGTTCTTCGCGGCTCTGCTCAACCGAGTTTTGGTAATTCCAAGCTCCAAACTGGATTACCAATACAACAGGGTTTTGGATATTGATCACGTCAACAAGTGCCTGGGAAGAAAGGTCGTCGTTTCCTTTGAGGAATTCGCCGAGATGAAGAAGAACCACATTCACATCAACAGATTTCTCTGCTATTTTTCGCATCCTCAGCCTTGTTATGTGGACGATGAACACATCAAGAAGCTTAAGGGATTGGGGATCACCATGGGTAAAGTTGAGTCTGTCTGGACAGAGGATGTAAAGCAGCCCAGCAAGAGAACAGCTCAAGATGTCCAGTCCAAGTTTTCGACCAATGATGATGTGATTGCAATTGGGGATGTTTTTTTCTCCGATGTGGAGAAAGAGTGGGTGATGCAGCCAGGTGGTCCTCTGGCTCACAATTGCCAGACTCTGATCGAACCCAGTCGTCTTATACTGCTCACTGCCCAGCGCTTTGTTCAGACTTTCTTGGGAAAGAACTTCGTAGCTCTCCATTTCCGAAGGCATGGCTTTTTGAAGTTCTGGTACTCTTTTCTTTTGCTCGTTTCTGTCACCTCAGTTACAATAGTCATATTGCATTTCAAGATTGTTTGTGTTCATGGTCCTTTGTAATGAACATTTTGTTATAGTTAGATCCTGGTTAGATGTTAAACAATGGTAACTTCCATTCTTCACCTAGGTGTCTATAGCGGATTGGTTTAGTGCGAGTTTCGAGTTACATTTACAAATTCTAGTTTGAATTGTTTTCTGTGGAAGCTCAAGCTACCATTTTGAGCTGCATATAGCGACTGGATCCAAATGCATATTCTCGTTTAAGCTTAGCATTTGAAAATGCAGCTTAAAAATTTGTTAGCTGTTAATGATAAACTGTAATCGCCTGTAATTTTAGTCAGAGATATCTGTCATCACGGCCTTCTGCATAATTTGCCTTGCTATTTTTGAGTTTTGTTAATGGAATCATTGGCTTTGCTACAATGTTTAGACAACTGAATTTTTTCGGGGCCATTATGACTTTCGTTGAAATTGGCAATGTAGAGTCTGAAGCATTTTACTCTCTGATTTTTATTAGCTATTAGAATTTCACGTCTGAATGCCATAATTTATCTGTTTTTAGAGAGGAAATTATGCAGTGCTTCTAAATAGTTCTTTATTCTATTTCCAGCAATGTTAAACAACCAAGTTGCTTTTTTCCCATTCCTCAAGCTGCGGATTGCATCACTAGGATGGTTGAAAGGGCAAACACGCCGGTTATATATCTCTCGACAGATGCTGCAGAAAGTGAAACCGGTTTGCTGCAATCACTAATTCTGCTGAATGGGAAGCCCGTACCACTAGTTAAACGCCCTGCACGTAATTCAGCTGAAAAATGGGATGCTTTATTGTACAGACATGGCCTTGAGGGGGACTCTCAGGTAATGTTGCAGATATATAGTTACTTTTAAATACAAAAATCAAGCATGTAATGGGCAATGAGAAAGTTTGTAAGAATTGAAATCATGGAAAACTTAATTGCATCAGTAACTCAATATTAATGGCGGTATTGGTGGAGGTGTGGTACAAGGGATGGTGATAATGGTGAGTTTATGCCAACAGCTGAAGAGGAGGGTGGTACTGGACTTATTGGTAGTGATGGTGTAACTGCTTGCAATAGTAGTGGTGGGTGTTTGCATAGTAATGAGAATACTGATGTTAGGATGGCAACTGCACAGCAGTTGGTGATCTCAGAATGTTGTAGTAACCTTGCTACTAATTCGCAAGACTTTAATAATGCTAGCTTGCAGTGTAGTTAAGGGTGATGTGGGATGGGGTAGGGTGGGTTATGGGAGAGTCCTAGGCTCGAATCCTTCGACCAGCTAGTAATGTGAAAGAATCGGCGGCAAGTTAGTGCATTCCCCTGCCTTTTATTCCTTCACTATTGAACCATGGTAGTTCGACCTTGTTTAGCTCCAGCAGATAAAAACCAATTATCTGAACAACAGCATGCGGAATTTTTTGAGCCCAAATTTTCCAGGCAGTTTTCTTGCTATGATTGCATGGACTGTACAGTTTGAGAGTTTCTATAGCATCCTTTGCCTGAAATTCATTGTACTTATACATTTGTTATCTCTTCGCTCTATAGGTGGAAGCTATGCTAGATAAGACAATCTGTGCTATGTCCAGCGTATTTATCGGAGCCCCTGGATCCACTTTCACAGAGGATATCTTGCGGCTTCGCAAGGATTGGGGATCAGCATCTTCATGTGATGAGTATCTCTGCCAAGGTGAAGAACCGAACTTTGTAGCAGACAATGAATGAAACAAAAACTGAAAAAGAACACGAAAATCAGCAGGCGAAGATGGGTGATTGTTTCTATCTATCGCTTAACCTGCCTTTTTGCAACCTTGATCGGTATCTGCCATGAAAGGCGTTGGTGTACATTTGATGTATAATATCAGCCTCAGCCATTTGTGTGCCAATTTTTTTTTTCCTATGATGCATATTGCAAATTTTTGAAGTATGATAAATGCAGTTGTTGTTGTGCAACGCTTCTTGTGAATGTAGTTCTAATATGATAAATGCAGTTGTTGTTGTGCAACTCTTCTTGTGAATGTAGTTCTAAACCAGTTTCCTTATTTCTTCTCCATCAAGGCAATGACCCGATTGGATACTCTTACTCGTTCGTTATTGCTTGAGATCATTTGGATTACTCAAAGAGGTAAAAAAAAACTAAAAAAAAAACTATAAATGATAGCCGAGTACAAAAATAGACCCCTTGTTAACGTGCAATTGGCATATTTTATCAAGTTATATTAGAGTTATGCTATGATATATCAAAGTTTTTTTTTTTTTGGTAATGAAATATCAAAGTTGTAGCTATCCACATTCATCCATTAATGGTAAATAGTGATTAATTGTATAAATAGTGAGAAATAATAGGTAACTGTACCAATAGTAACTGCATGGTGATTCAAATTTACGGACTTTTTAAGTCTATTACCTATTCTTCCTCCCGAGTTGCGATCGATCATTCAGTTAGATGGGGTAAACGAACGAGTTCAGATATTAATGAACTATATGAAAGTGTTATTAATGGAAACAATACTCTTATTAATTTATTAATAACAAGTAATTCTAAGTAAAAAGAATGAGTAATGTGTCAGGAGGAGAAATTAGTATAATAAGTGACTGATATAATTTTTGACAATGAAATCCGTGGATAACTAATGAGAGCTCGAGCACTATTTGAAAATAATAACGGCTCTACTCTGATTTCTTGTGTTTTTCCTAATTAGATACCTTAACAGACAAACGACGACGTTTTCGTCCATACTCCGTATCGTAGAGGTGGGGTTTACGAATAGCCGCCGCTTCACGGGGCCGCCGCTAAATCCCCCGCTCTCATATTACACTAGATTCCGTGTAAAATTCGTTTCCTCAACTTTCTGTTTTACAAAGCCAACTTTGTAAAACAGATTCATCTTTCTTCATTTCCTTCGGTTGACTTTCGAATATACAAGAATATATGTACACACACATACATACATATATATCCTCCAGATTTCGATTCCCATTTCCTGATCCATAACCAAAAAAGGAAGGAAAAAAAAAAGGACAGATTCTTTGAAGTTGTTCTAGGGTTTACAGAAGGTTTTGATAGTTGTAGTTTACTGGGGATCTGGGTTTAGCAGTAGGGGATAACAATGAGAGCGAAGGTGGTGGTGTTTCCGGTGAGAGGAAGGAATTGGTGCTTCTCGACGTCTGCACAGCCTTCGGCTTCGGATTCAGCCTCTTCTCTCACTCCCTCCACTTTCAAAGACCTCTTTAGCAAGATCTCTTTCTCCAAACCAAAACCTTTCGCCTCTAATGCCGAACTCCTCGTCGATTTCGTCGCTAACAAGGTTACTTGCTTGTTTACTACTCTCTGCTCTTTGCCTCTTTATATATATCTATATCTGTGTGTGTGTGTGTGTGTGGTTGTTTATATACATGATTTTCCTTTGGGTTTGTTTAGATGAATAAAGCTTGGATGGGTCTGGAGAAGGCGCCTAAAGGGACTTTCAAAAACAAGATTCACGGGTAGAACTCCTAAATATCGTTTGAATTGATATGTGTGTGTGTGTGTGTGTGTGTGTGTAGTTTTTGTATCAAGCAGTTGAGACTTATATCTATGATGTTTGAGCGTTGGAACTAACATTGACGTAGGTTGGGATTGCGTCTCTTGGCTCGAGTAAAGCCGTCGGAGATGTTCTTCAAATCTATTCCTAAGGAGGTCACTACTGTTGAAATCACTTACCCTGCAAGGTATGTACTTCCTGTTTTCATGGACAACTTTTTTTTCCCACCATTTCCCGTGTCTCTTTTGTGGTGAACAACATGAAAATGGAGTCTTGACGAGAGAACAGCCTGGTGTTTCATTGATATTCTGAGAGCATTGCTTTTTCCCTTTTATTTTTTTTTTTTTAGTGAAAAGTAGTCTACATTTAATTATTTATTTTGATTTTGCAGTTTAAATCCACGGCTTGTGCGCCAAAGATTACGACATATTGCACTAAGGTAAATTTTCTTCACTTGTTTGATTGCATTAGGTGCAGGTTGAATATCTTTGTGTTGCTATTGAGTTTAATGTAGTTTGTGTTTACTTTTTATTTCTTCAAATGACAGGGATTTTGAAGAGGGATGTATTGAGAGTAGATGTAAGAGTAAAAATGATCGTTGAGAGTGCTTATACATGTTAATTTAGAATGCCTAGAAGAAAAACGACTGAAGTTTCTCTCTTGTTTCGCACTTTGATTTTATAACCAGAAGCCCGTTGCTACTATGAATTATGAGATTTCATTTCACCCTTGAATAGTTGTTGGCGTTGTATCTAGTTTGTATTACATATCGGAGTAGAGTTTATTGATAAAAAGCATTTGAATATCAGGGGAACCATTATACACAAGAAATACTTCTATGGTTCAGTTACGTTGCTTCCGTTGACGACTGCATTCGCTGTACGTATGTTCAAACTTCTGGTTGCCAACACTTATTAACATTGTTGTGCTACTTACTATTAGTTTGATTAAACTGTGAAGTGTCTACTTTTCAAATTATATGCTTCATCTAAGTGTCTGGATGGATCCTTTTGTGAAGTGAATAATATTTTGATTCTTGCTTGCTTTAAGTTTATCTGTGGCATTATTGTAGGTTTTACCATTGCCTAATGTTCCATTCTTCTGGGTTTTGTTTCGAACTTACTCTCACCGACGCGCACTCCAGGTATGTTATGTTTTTAGACTTGACAACTTATACAGCCTTGTGACCTAAGTTCTTAAATTAGTTGGATATTAGCGGTTGTTCCCCATAAAACTCCAAAAAATAATTTGACTTCCATCTTGTACCAGTAGAACAACTATGCTACTTGCTGTAGTTGGAGTATTATCTGTATTGAGCCATGTCTAGAGTGGGAATGTGTTATCATTTACGCTGACTTTTACCCTTGTGGCAGTGGTGTTCTCCATTTTATGTTGTTACCCGTGCATGGAAATCATAGGTTTCCCCCGAAAATTTGGTTTGCCTTAATGAATTGTGTCACACTAGGCCCAGGGTTTTCATATAAATCCAATACGGGCTTGTTTGGTTGGTGTCTATCTTTTGAGCCTTTCGTCCATTCCATTCATGTAAAATTACCCGTCTAAGCTTCTCGATGGTTTGTCTGCATGGATATTTGTAGGGAAGTGAACAGCTCCTTCAGCTAGTCTCAGATGGATCTCAGACTTCAACCTTCACTTCTTTGAAGGAAGATGAAAATAAGTCTAATGCCTCTGACAATGACATAAAAACGCCACTCAACTCAACATGGGTAAGGGTTCTTATGATGTTCGAAATTTGATTAGATATAACTACTGCAGTCTTTATTGCTGGATTTGATGGGTCTCGGGAAGAACTCTGCAAGCATTTCATGGCCGATGAACGTAAACCACTTGAAATTCCCCAATACAGGCACACTTGAACCAGTGAACACACACTCGAGCTCATTTTTTGTTCATTGATACCTATAATGCGTATGCGTCTGGGGCTGCACATTATCATTTTTTCTCCATTCGTACTTACATCTGGTTTCTTAATTCAATTAGGTGTTGAAGCCGTCAAGAGAACTTGAAGAACTTATCCAACGTGGAGTTGATCGTGAAGGTCTTAGTAAATCTGGAATCATAGAAATTTGCAAGACATTCGATTTGAACACGTATGATGTTCTCAAGTACAGGAATACGATGTAATTTACACTGTTGCATTTGCTTGCCAATGCCATCTGAAATGTAACTAGATGAGCGGACTTTGTTTTGGAAAAAGATATATTATATTTTTTTTTTACTTGCTCGGCTAGTTGCGAAATGGAAGGTGGCCTTGAATAAAAATTGAAAAAAGAAAAAGAAAGAAAATTCTTTCATGTACCATGTACGACAAAGAACCAAGTCCTAAATGAAAACATTTTGACGTTTGATCCTCGAACGTTTTGAAAATATAGGTTTGTAAAGGTCCGTTTGATGAATAAGTTTGAGTTGGAAATTTTAATTTTCAATAGTAATTTTTGTTGATTTTTTAAAAAAGACAAAAAAATCTTTTAAAAAAGACAAAAAAAATTTTCAGAAAAAGATAAAAACTGAGATGAAAATTTTAGTTTGAAATGGTATTTCAAACACCCCCAAGAACTCCTCAAGTCTTCACTCTTCATCCACTGCAAAACTACAGAAATGCTTCTTTTTATTGATTATGCTTCTTTTTATTGATTGGGAAATTTTGGATGGTAACTGACTATGTTAGCGCACCCTTTTTTTTTTTTTTTAAATAGGATATAGCTTAAGCGAGTGATGTGCCATGGTGTTAAAGTCGTTTTATTTTTTATTTTTTATTTTTATACCTAATGTCAGTTTATTTTATTTTTTATTTTTTTCACAACTAACGTCGTTTACTTAGAAATGAAATCTGCGTCATTTTGTTATGATTAAAAACGACCATGCCGTTTGTGTCTGATTGCGCAGAAAAAAGGTCACCTTACATAAGATAACACGACGTGGCGTATCATGATAAAACGACATGTAGTTTGATCTGAAATATGAAACGGCATTCCATTTTTTTTTTAATATATGAAAAAGCACATTGGATTCACGGCTTGTTGTTTAAAAATCAATAGTTAAATAGCTCACCGTGAAATTAGGTGTATAATTCGAGCTTATTTACGGAAGTAACCCTTAAAAAAGTTTTTCTTCTAAAAAAAAGAACGTTTTGTCAGTCCAAATAAATGACATGTCGTTTATAAATGTTAAAATGGGAAGTAAACGACACGGCGTGTTATTGTAGGAGTAAGTAAACTCGTGTAAGCTATTGGGACTAGCCAAATAAAAGTTAGTAATATTAATTAATAAACTCGTGTGGTTTCGTTTAGAATCATGTCGTTTTACCAGGAAAAGAAAAGGCCACACGTCGTTTATTGGCAAGTGCTTTTTGCTAATGAAAATTAGGGAGTGCTTAATGCTTGTATTCCTTTTATATACAGAGACTAGAGGGGCCGGTGGGGCAAAGCAGATTCCAAAGGAAAATAGCTTCTTTATTCTGAAACATATTTGGCTTGACT
>CM046375.1:25346292-25382653 GCA_025413485.1 Ficus microcarpa
GGGAAGAAAACTCGCAGACCCAGAAAATCCATGGCTCCCGAACCCGAAGATGATCTCAAGGACGAGAAGAACCCTAGGCCACTCGATGAGGACGACATCGCCCTCCTCAAAACCTACGTAAGCTTTCCCTAAACCATTATTTTCTCCGATTTCGATTTCGATTTCGATTCCGATTCTTCCTCAGTCGGGGTTTTTCCTTTTTTTTTTTTGGGGAAAACAATGACTTTGTGAATATTGATTGATAAACACTCTCTGAATTTCTCGACCTAGGTTCCGTACTGCGTTGCGGAAATTTTTTTGGATCTGAATTTTTAGACTTTGTGTCGTTTGCGATTTTGCGGATTCAAAACGAGTAGGAGCAGAGGAATTAATTGATTATAAAGTTTGCCCTAAGACAAATTCGAGTTGTAAAGTTAGTGCAATTTTTTCTCTGTAGTTGCTTTGTAGCTCTTCTAAAACCTAGCAATTTTGAATCTTTGAGCAGGATGTTTATTTTGATAACGTTATTAGCTCTTTTTGGGTTAATATTTGCCTTTTCTGGGGTTATTTTTTGGGTGTCGAAAATGCAATTATTTTTCGGTACTTATGACAAACTCTGAGCAATTAATTTTGTAAATCTTCAACGTGCTGCTTTTTCCCCCATTTTAAATACTCTTTTGCTAGATGGGTAGCATCTCGTATTGATTAAAACAACTATCGCCATTGAGAAATACATCAAGTTCGTATTTCAGAACTGAAAACTGTAAAATTCTCTTGAGGATTTGTATTCTGTAAATTGCTTCTGTGCTCAGATTAGATATTTTTGCACCAAAATCTTTGTGTTTTGGAGTGTATGGTTGTCCTCTTAATCGTTTCTACGTGATTTTTATGGACTTGCAGGGTTTAGGACCCTACTCTACTCTTATCAAGAAAGCAGAGAAAGAAATTAAGGATATGGCAAAGAAGGTCAATGATTTATGCGGTATGCATTCTTTTCTTCTAATTTATCTGCTTTTCATTGGATTATTTTCCAAAAATTTCATTTCGGAATAGGGTAACTTATAGATGTTGATGTAACAAAAATACCCTGTAATTCTAGTTTGCTTTTGTAGCTTCTAACTATTACTAACATATGAATGGAACATTTTGGTCTTGGTTGGTAGTTTCCATTTCTCATTTTTAATTTATGCTCATTTTATACTTTTCTTATGTTGATCTAATTTAAGTGAACACATTGATACTTCAATTTATTCTTCTGATCTCCATCATTCTCAGGGATTAAGGAGTCCGATACAGGCTTAGCTGCACCCAGCCAGTGGGATCTTGTCTCTGATAAGCAGATGATGCAGGAGGAGCAGCCACTTCAGGTGCTGTATTCCTCTATTTATATTTATTTATACTTCTTGCTGTGTGTATGAGCCTGTTATTTGTGTAATGTGATTCTGAGGTAGTTATGGGTCCCATTAATCAGGTAGCAAGATGTACAAAGATCATTAATCCCAACACCGAAGATGCGAAATACGTCATTAACGTAAAGCAAATTGCCAAGGTACACTTTTTCTCGACTCCCTTTGGTCTGATTGATAGTTTTTTTCTTTTTCATTCAACATCAATCTTTAGACCCTTGTTGCTTTGGTAACTTGCATAAGAATCCAAAAAGCAACATGTTCACAAGAACCACCTGTTTCTTTGTAATAATTGCTTCTTCTTCTTCTTCTTCTTCTTCTTGTTTTCCCTTCTGGTTCTATTTAATTTAGAGTAAGTAATCTGTGGCATTTGGTCTGGTATCGTTTGGTAATTTGCACAATAATACCTGCGTAATTTAAATATGTTGTAGTGTGGTGGAATCTGAATTTGAAACAATATGAGTGCAGTGGAATCTAAATTTTGAACATCTTTGTCCCGTCACTTCATCATTCTTGCAATTGCTAATCTGATTTCTATTTTCCAAACTACAGTTTGTTGTTGGGCTTGGTGACAAGGTATCCCCGACGGATATAGAAGAAGGGATGCGTGTTGGGTAGGTCTAATTATTTTGCTATGATAGAATTGGTTTACCAGAGACTTTTGTGGTGTACCTGTTTGAGGAATTTGTCCTCCTTTTATTTAGCTTTTAATGTTATCTAATCAGTTTTTAATATGTACTGATACTGCAGAGTTGACCGAAACAAATATCAGATTCAGATTCCCTTGCCTCCGAAAATTGATCCAAGTGTGACTATGATGACTGTTGAAGAAAAGCCTGACGTAACTTACAATGATGTTGGTGGATGCAAGGAGCAGATTGAGAAGATGAGAGAAGTGCGTATGCTTACTGATTCCTTTTTCTCAGTTGTTTTGGCTTTGTTTACATATGACAGTAATGTTATATTTCAAGCATTTAATAGTGTTAGTCTGAACGTAGAAACTAGTTGTGCCTATGCATATGATACTGATCTCGGGTTTTTTTTTTTAGGTTGTTGAACTGCCCATGCTTCATCCAGAAAAATTTGTGAAGCTGGGAATCGATCCTCCCAAAGGTGTTCTCTGTTATGGTCCTCCAGGCACGGGCAAAACACTTTTAGCTAGAGCTGTGGCTAATAGAACAGACGCATGCTTCATTCGTGTTATTGGGAGTGAGTTAGTTCAGAAATATGTTGGAGAGGGTGCTCGTATGGTTCGTGAGTTATTTCAGGTCAGCTCGGTCAATCAAAATTTTCCTTGCAGATATTTCTGATTTTGAGTGGCCTTGTTTGCTAACTCGTTTTGTTTTCTGGTCTAGATGGCACGCTCAAAGAAGGCTTGTATTGTTTTCTTTGATGAAGTTGATGCCATTGGTGGTGCACGTTTTGATGATGGTGTGGGTGGTGACAATGAGGTCCAGCGTACAATGCTTGAGATTGTGAATCAACTTGATGGGTTTGATGCTCGTGGAAACATCAAAGTTCTAATGGCAACAAACAGGTGCCATCATTAACCTTAGGGCCCGTTTGGGATAACATCTGGAAATGGTGTTTTGGAGGTTGAGTTGTAAATGTGTGTTTGGGGGGAAAAACTTTTGAAAAAGTTATGTAATATAGAAAATATTATAAAAATTTGAAATGTGTTCAGGAAAAAAAATTCAAAAAAAAAAAAGGCAAAATGGACATTGTCTTGTTCGTCTCGTTGTTATGAGCATTTTAAAATAAAAATCAACTTATTCCGATTTGAAATGAGGAAGTTGCGGACTTTTAAAGTTTGAGTTTTTTGAAAATAGAAGAGAGAGAGAATTTGATGTAGAGTTGAAAATTTGAAATCCAGATGGTGAAACAGTATTTGGAGATGGTACCCCAAACATGCTTAAGTTTTCATTCTTTGGATGGTATTAGTAAGTAGTAACATATCATTTTTGGTGTACCTGCCACCTTTTATGTCATGCATGCTTAGCTTGTGACGTTTATTGGACCCTTCTTTAGGCCCGACACTCTGGATCCAGCGCTGCTTCGCCCTGGGAGATTGGATCGGAAGGTTGAGTTTGGCCTTCCTGATCTGGAGAGCAGGACACAAATATTTAAGATCCACACAAGAACAATGAACTGTGAAAGGGATATTCGATTTGAACTTCTGGCTCGGCTTTGCCCAAACTCTACTGGTAAGGATGGTTTATGCTTCCCCCATTGCCGTTTCAGAGTCTCACCAGTTTCTCATTCAAAACATTAGCTTTTCTGATGCATGAGTTTATCTTTCACAGGAGCTGATATAAGGAGTGTATGCACGGAAGCTGGGATGTATGCCATCCGAGCACGTAGGAAGACGGTGACAGAGAAAGACTTCCTTGAAGCAGTGAACAAAGTCATCAAGGGGTACCAAAAGTTCAGTGCGACACCCAAGTACATGGTCTACAACTGAGCAGCATATTTGTTTTGTTACAGTTTCGTATATTTCAGTACCAGTCATACATTTCCAAGTGAAAAGGATATTGTCTGAGCAAACTGGCCAGGGCGATCTGGAAGACATGAGATGTCAACTATCAACATAGTTCTCCAGGAGGCTTTATCCAATTTCACATCAATTGTTTGAAGTTGGGAGATAAAAAAAATTTGAAAAAAGCATAGACAGAGACAATTTTTGCTTCAACTTTTCCATCTTATTTTAGACCTTGGAGTGAGCAGTCAAGTTTATGTTATCCTTGGAAATCTTCCGTTAACATCTGTGTTGTAATCTTGAGATTCTTATATCATCTAGAGTTTTAAAACCAGCTTCCATCATTGCTATTTTCCTTGATTGGATGCCTTTGCTTTAGCTTCTTACTTCCAGGATGCAAATAAGATCCAATGTTTTTTTTTTTTTTTTTTTTTTTTTTTTTTTTTTTTTATCATGGTTTGCTTTTTTTCTTTTTCTTTTTCTTTTTTTTTTTAAATAGAGAATGTGCTAATTTGTTTCTATTGTCTACTTATGGATGTGAAATTTGAGATGGGGTTGAATTTCAGTAATCTTTTTTGTGTTCTATTCCTCGGAAGTAATTTTCAACCTTTTAATTGAATGCACACGCACATTTAGTTTGTATTTTTTTTTGGGATCACTGATGTAAAATTCTGTCAAAAGTTTAGATTTAACAAAAAATAAAGTATAACACATTTTAGAAAAAGAATGTTTAGTGAGGCAATTTAGAACGCATATTATCAAGGTTGAAGAAATAGATGTTCCAAGTAATGTGGGGATATATTTGAGAAAATTAAGAAGAATAAATATTTTTAAGGATCATTTTCGAGAAAAACCATTTTAGGAGACTACAAAAGAAAAATAAGTAACACATTTGAGTGGGGGGGGGGGGGGGGGGGGAGAGCTAATTCAGTGTGTAGATAAATAAAAAAGTACTGATGAGAGAGTCACTTTTGATAAAATAAAATTTCGTAAAGGACTATAAAAATATATATAGAGAGAGAGAGAGAGAGACGCTTCAAGAAAGTTATTTAGGAAGAATTGAATTAGAAAGGGGAAAAAAAGGAGAAAGAGGCAAATAACATTTTTTTATAAAATATTTATGATAGATAATGAATTTTTTAAAATGTTTTTGGTAAACAGGATATTTATAATAAACAATCAACTTATTAAATATAACTACCAGTAAAATTGTATTATAAATATTTTCAGAAAATATTTTAAAATATGTTATATATCTTAAAAAAATAAAAAATGACCTGTTTGTAGTACTTTTTGTAGAAATGAAGTATTTTTTGAGAAATTAATAAGTGAGAGTGTTTCAAAAACAAAACGTTCAAACAAGAATAAAAGCCTATTGGATGAATTGCATTGCTGATATTGACCCCAAAAAAAAAATGGTAGGTACAACTAATCCGTGAGCAACTGACTTTTTAATAAGATAATTAGAAATTAAGATAAATTATTAGGTTAGTTTCTAAATTTTTAACTTTATGTAATTTTGATTTCTGTATCAATTTCACACTTCTTCCAGTACTAAAACTCCTAAAAAATCATCAATTTAATCTAATTGATTAAAAATTTTCTGACCTCCATATAATAATTTAACTTTTCTCATAGCTCGAATTCCGCTACACTATTAAATATTGCTACAGTAGTCTTTACGTCAATTTTTTTTACATAATCTGGTGTTAGCATCGCTTTTTGACAAAATTGCTAATAGTTTTCATTTAAAAATTAACAGAAATGAATTTTATAATAACATTTTAACAATTTACGGACATTCTTTGTTTGTTTGTTTGTTTTTTTTTTTTTTTTTAAAGCTAGAATGATCATCTATTAAAAACGTTATTGTGATATTCCTTTTCTTTAATTTTTGAACAGAATCCGTAGTTAGCACCATTTTTTGACCAAATTACTAACAATTCCATAAATGACTATTGTAGTAACATTTTAATAGTTTAAGAGAATTCCAACTACAAAGAAAAGTTCAAGGACCAAAGTTGCACAATGTTAAAAGTTTATGGACTAAAATGAGCAATTTAGCCTAGAATTTAATAGTATTTTAAAAGACTAGGAAAATTAAACCTTGTCGCAAAATGCCTTTAGATTTCAATTTGTAACTTTCTTTCTCCCCGAACTTAGAAAAGTTTACGAATTTCCTCCTCAATACACATAACATTGTTGGAAACATAGGATTGCGAATATTAAATAAAAAATGCTTGTAATATAAAAAATGCTTATAATTGAGTTAAAAGAGTAAATATTGAAGGTTAATTGTCTTTTTTTTCTTATAATTCTCTCTTATAGATAACTTTTGTAATTTCACACTTAATCGGTTTGCTGTCAATGTGTGTCATTTCATAATTTTATATTTAATACCCCTACTCATGTTCCTAATGAATGTTATGTGTATTTTTTTTATCAAGAATTTAATTGAATGGGAAAATTCATAAACTTTTTAAAGTTTAGAGAATAAAATGTTATAAATTAAAATTGAAGCAATTTTGGATATGATCTAAAGTTTTAGGGGAAAAAGTGTAATTTGTACCAAAAACAAAAATGGAAGAGAAGCCATTGTATAAAAGAGATCCTCCGGTGAAGGAAGAAATACTCAGCTGAAGAAAGTAACACAACACAAGACACCAATAAATAACAACTTCATCCTTCGCTGAAGAAGAAAGTTAAAGCAGAGAGAAATCGGAAGAAGATGGCTCCAGAACCAGACAATGAAATCGATATCAAGGACGAGAAGAACCCCAGACCCCTTGACGAGGACGATATCGCCCTCCTCAAAACCTACGTATGTTTCTTTCCCTGATTCCAATTCTTTTTTTCTTTTCTTTTTCTTCTTTTTTTTTTTTTTTTTTTCGTTTTGTTTTTCCTAGGTTTTCCTTTCCTTTCCTTAAATTTTCGGGGTTTCTTAAAATTTATGGATGAAGGGTTCTGCGTTTTTGGTGTTAGTGAATTCAGAGTAATTGATAATGAATGTGTGCTGAATTGGAACCCAAAGTGGTGAATTTCTGCAATTATTTCTCTGTAGTTGCTTTGTGGCTCCTCGTAAACCTAGAAAGTTTGCAGCTTTAGACTAAGCAATATGTTTATTTTGATTATGTTATTACCTGCTTTTGAGGGTTTTGATTTAGGTTTTTTGTTTCTATTTGTCATCAGTACAATTAATTAATCATTTTTTTTTTCTTTGAACTCGTGAAAACTTTGAGCGAAGTAATTTTTTGCTAGATGGGCAGCTTCTTTTTTGGATAAAAACATCAAGTTGATAGTATTTGAGAACTTAAAACTTTAACTATCTGGAGGAGTTGCATTCTTTGTACCGAGTCTTCGGGTTCTGTAGTGTACGATTACTCCTATCCATTTCGTCGGATATTCTTGTGTGGGTTACGTTCTTATGTGTTTTCATGGACCCTGCAGGGCTTAGGACCCTACTCTACTCTCATCAAGAAGGCAGAGAAAGAAATCAAAGAAATGGCAAAGAAGGTCAATGATTTATGTGGTGTGTATTCTTTTTCTATAACTTGTTGTCTTTTCATAGTGATTTATGCAACAAATATTTTGTATATAGCTTATTAGCTATATTACTAACGGGTAGCAGCGGAATGTGCCATTTGGTTATTTAGCACTCGGCGATGCTCATATTAGACATTTTTTATTGATCTAATTTAAGCGATTTCATTTAATTCTTCTGATCTTCGTTATTTGCAGGGATTAAGGAGTCTGATACTGGCTTAGCTGCACCCAGCCAATGGGATCTTGTTTCTGATAAGCAGATGATGCAGGAGGAGCAGCCTCTTCAGGTGCTGTGTTGTATATTTGTTCCTGTAAATATATGTATATTTGTATATATTTCTTCTTCTTGCTGTTTGTATGAGCCTGTTTTCTGTATAATCTGGTTGGAAGGTAATAATGAGTCTCCTTAATCAGGTGGCAAGGTGTACGAAGATTATTAATCCTAACACTGAAGATGCAAAATACGTCATTAACGTTAAGCAAATTGCTAAGGTACAATTTTTCTCTGTACTCCTTTTCACCTATAAACTAGTTTCTCTCTTTCTCATTCTAGACTATCTGCAGACCCTTGTTGCTTTTGCAACTTGCACTAAAGCCAACAAGCAACTCAGAATACCAGTTTCATTGTAGCAAGTGCTTTTTTCCTTCTAGTTCTATTTTATTTAGAGGAATTTATGGCGTTTGGTCTGGTATCATATTGTAATTTGCATGAGTTTACATGCTGCATTTTTCTGCATATGATATGTAGTAGACATTTGCACCAACATCTGACCTTGAAACAATTTGAGCTGAATCTGAAGTTTGAACGTCTTCATCCAGTCACTTCATCATTCCTGCTGTTGCTAATATGATTTCTATTTTCCGAACCACAGTTTGTCGTTGGGCTTGGTGACAAAGTATCCCCAACGGATATAGAAGAAGGGATGCGTGTTGGGTAGGTCTTCTTATTTGATATTCAGCTCCAGGAGTAACACCTATATATTGTAGATCTTCCGGAGACTATTGTGATATACCTGTTTGAGGCATCTATCCGTCTTTAATTTAATGTTTGCTGTTATTTGATCATTTTTTAACTTGCACTGATACTGCAGAGTTGATCGGAACAAATATCAGATCCAGATTCCCTTGCCTCCGAAAATTGATCCAAGTGTGACCATGATGACTGTTGAGGAAAAACCGGACGTGACTTACAATGATGTTGGTGGATGCAAGGAGCAGATTGAAAAGATGAGAGAAGTGCGTGTACCACCTATTCCTTTTCCTTTTTCTCAGTTCTTTTTACTTTGAATATATGTGACAATAAGATTATATTTTAAAGATTTAACAGTGTTAGCCTGAACGTAGAAACTAGTTATGTCTATGCGTACAATGCTGATTTCCGTTTTTTTTCCCCCCTTAGGTTGTTGAACTGCCCATGCTTCATCCAGAGAAATTTGTGAAGCTTGGAATTGATCCTCCTAAAGGTGTTCTCTGTTACGGTCCTCCAGGGACGGGAAAAACACTTTTAGCTAGAGCTGTGGCAAATAGAACCGATGCCTGTTTCATTCGCGTTATTGGAAGCGAACTAGTTCAGAAATACGTTGGAGAAGGAGCTCGAATGGTTCGTGAGTTATTTCAGGTCAGCTCAGTCGACTAAAATTTTCCCTGCAGTTGTTTCTGAATTTGTTTGGCCTTGTTGTTTTACTAGTTTGTCGTCTGGTGTAGATGGCACGCTCGAAGAAAGCATGCATTGTTTTCTTTGATGAAGTTGACGCCATTGGTGGTGCACGTTTCGATGATGGTGTTGGTGGAGACAATGAGGTCCAACGTACTATGCTTGAGATTGTGAATCAACTTGATGGATTTGATGCTCGTGGAAACATCAAAGTCCTAATGGCAACAAACAGGTGAGGTCATTAACCTTATTTATTGTTCTTCCGATGGTATTTATTAGCATATCATTTTGGGTGCACCTGCACATTTTAAGTCGTGCTTGCTTAGCTTGTGACTTTTGTCGGACCCTTCTTTAGGCCTGACACGCTCGATCCAGCACTGCTTCGCCCCGGTCGATTGGATCGGAAGGTTGAGTTTGGCCTGCCTGATCTGGAAAGTAGGACACAAATATTTAAGATCCACACAAGAACAATGAACTGTGAAAGGGATATCCGATTTGAGCTTCTGGCTCGGCTTTGCCCCAATTCTACCGGTAAGGAACTAAGCATGACTTGTGATTCCCCATTGTTGTTTGACAGTCTCCTTAGTCTGTTGCTCAAAACATTAGGTTTTCTGACACCTTATTTTTGGTCTTTCACAGGAGCTGATATAAGGAGTGTATGCACGGAAGCCGGAATGTATGCCATCCGAGCACGAAGGAAGACGGTGACGGAGAAAGACTTCCTTGATGCAGTGAACAAAGTCATCAAGGGGTACCAGAAGTTCAGTGCGACGCCGAAGTACATGGTCTACAACTGAGCAAAATATTTGGTTTGTTACCGTTCCACATATTTCAGTATATTGGCTGTGAGCAAACCGGAGAGGGGGCAATATGGAAGACATGATACAATCACACAGTTATGCCATGGGCTTTATCCAATTTCAAGTCCATTGCTTGGACCTTTTTATGCTTATGTTGTACATTTTTTTTATGCGCCTGGATCATCTTTATTTATTTTTATTTTTATTTTTATTTTTATTTTTGATGAACTGGATTATCTCTAGATTATTCAATGCTTAACCACTGTTTTCATTATTTGGAAATGCATCGTTTATATGATGTTGCCATTTGCTAGCTCATTTTATGATCCTTTCTTCCGGTATCCTCCGAAAGCCTAATTGACGAAGTTCTGTACATAATTCACCGGCTTTTGGAAAACGAAAAGGGATGATTTCTATTTCGGCTCTCAAAGAATAGCCTCTCACTTTGTTCCTACAGTACAAATATGATACAAAATTTCTCCTTGAACTCGTTGGAAGTTACATTCTTTGATACATTTATCATCAGTGACATTGATTTTTTTTTTATTTATAAGAATTTTAATCTCCTATGCTCATCATGGCTCATATTTGATGAAATCTATCAAACATTACACTTTACTAACGAGTCTCGGGATTTATTTAAAAAAATATATTAATGTCTCGATACTAATAGTACCAAAGTCGTATAAAATAAACGTGGAGGGAAATGTTGTTCTACTTTAAGTTTGAAAGGGGCAAAACCGGACCAAACTTGGAGTCAAAACACTTCCCTTTTTTTTTTTTTTTTGGGTTAAATAATCTTCTAAAAATTTTTATTAACAAAATAACTTCAGAACAACCAAGAACTGTCAGTTTTTCAGATATTCGTTCCCATGTTGAAATAAAAGAAAGTTATTTTGCAAGTTTCAAGTTCAGAGGCTATCATTTTGACAAATAACTCCCAAATTAGAAATTAATCCAAAACAAAAAGATAAAATTCACAGACGTGTTGATCAAAAGTAGGATTCACCAAAGAATTTTGCTGGTCATCTGAAGTGCCATTTACATGATACACACAATCTGGAAAGTAAAATCTCATTTATCCGAGTCGAAGTTTCAATAATAAATAAAACTCAGCAGCAGGTCCAGTACTTGAGATTATTCAAACAATGAAAGAACTACCTCAACTACGTATTTTTTTTTTTTATAGACAAAGCTTTTTTTTTTCCTACCAAGCTTTTAGTAGGCATAACAAGGTCAACTTAAGGTGCAGCACATGCATGGCGGAACTGATTAATGAAGTTGATTTCAAGGAAGGTTTTCTGATGAATCTTGGCTCTCACGTCTCGATGTTCCTTGGTCAACTCCGATCGTTCTTTTGCTCATGTTAGCTCGCTGCACCAACAGAACTAACGATTGAACAACTTCCGACATGGGTGGTCGAAACTCGGGCTCCGCCTGCAGCACGTTTTGAAATATAAGGATCATAGCTTCAAAACCTTTGGATGAACAAATAATGTTTTACAATTGTAGTTGTTACTAATAATGCACGTCACTTAAAACTGACTTTGATAATTTAACTCACAAATTACCTGGACACAGAGTGCTATCACATCAGCAAACCGGGAGAGAGATTTTACGGGATAGAGCCCTTCAAGCGCAGGATCAACCATTTCTGATAGAGCGTCGATGTCGTGGAGCTGGGGCAATGCCCACTGAACCAATGATTGTTCAGATCTAGGCCTCGAGCTGTTGAGAATTGTTTAAAGAACCACCAAAAATGACTGAGATTGAACATCTCCTTCCTCTACAAACGGGAAAAAACTAATAACTAGTTATATCAATATAAATACCTATCAAATGGTTTACGTCCAGTAAGAAGCTCCAGCATGATCACCCCAAAACTGTACACGTCACTCTTTACGGAATATTGGCCAGACATAAGAATTTCTGGAGCGTTAAACCCAACTTCTACATTGCTGCTCAGATACTGCACATTTGAAATTTAGAGTTTCAACGTCGCATGCACAACTTATGATTGGATTGCTTAAACGAAGATACTGAAATTAACTGACAATACAATAAATCAAATATGTGGCAAAATCTGTGCCACCACTTAGAGAGTAAAGCAGCATAACAGGAAAATTTTTTTTTTTTTCTTTTTCCAATGAAATAATAGGAAAGCCTTCAAGTGTCTTCGAGGTTTGTTATCATTACTCTGGTGGTTATTACTGCTAGTAGTTCAAATTATTGAAACCTGGAGAGTGTTTGATCCTTGAATAATTTATTTTTAAAAAAAGCTTAGCTTAAACAAACCTCATTCGCCCTTGGTATAAAGTTTGCCAAGCCACAATCCGAAAGGTGTGGATTAAGCTCCGCATCAAGTAGTATGTTGCCTGACTTTACATTTTTGTGGACGATTGATGGTGAGCAAACTTCATGTAGGTACCTGAAAAACAGCATTGTCGTTATTAGGAGACCAAATACTGCATGCCAAATATATATATTTAAATATGTCCAAGATTCTTTATTGAAACTTGAAAAATTCTGCTAGATCAATCCTCTACACTTCTTTGAAAGTTTGACACCTGTACCTTCGAAAAACCTATAGGAAGTCGTAGCACAAAAATAAACAAACAATGGACAAAAGAAAGAAATGCGATATGAAGGACCTTTAGAGTCAAAAGGCACAAAAACTTGTGGACATTCTCTTCATAATATAAAATTAAATTATTAAAAAAAAAAAAAAAGACATTTGTTAATCACTTACTCCAGTGCACGAGCAGCCCCCAAAGCAATCTTGACGCGGGTATTCCAAATCAATGGCTTGCTGTATTCATCTGGTATGTGCAGGTAGTCGTGTAGCGAACCATTTTTATGGAACTCATAAACTAGCAGACTCTGTCCATGCTCTGAGCAATAGCCCACCAACTCTGTTACATTAGGATGATGCAAATGGGATATGTTCAAAACAACCTCCGTGAAATCTTCAGATGATTGACGACCCACAAAAAGAGCTGAATCGATTTTATTGACAGCAAGAACCTAAGATATTGTAACAAAGAAAGGAAAGCGTCAAAATCATTAATCACAACATAACTGGGGCACTGATATCAGAAAATGAAATCATAACAAATGTTATAGCACTACGATTACAGCATCTATAACTGGAAAACCAAAGAACATCAGAAATATAAAGCAGGAAACAGGTCTAAAGAATTTACCCTGTAATTTTTGGATGCTGGCATGTATCATGTATCAAATAAAATCTCTTGCAATTTGCATTATTTTTATCTCGGAACCAAATTTATTTTAGTCATTAACCAGAAAAGAGACTTTTTGACTTTGATAAGAGGAGCCGAGGATTTCATCCTGACTGAAAATCAGGTTACCGACTTTCATAACCCAAACTCACATGGACAATGATTGTTGTCATATTAGGAAAAAAGCATACCTTTCCATCATCAAATTGAGCCCGATAAATACGCCCAAAAGACCCCTCTCCAACCAGGTTTTCGACACTGAAGCTTCCAGTAGCCATCTGAAGGTCTGCTACCGTATATGCTTTGACATTTATAGGAGCAGTGACAGATTTCTTAACAACAATGGGTTTCTTTGAGAAATCATCATCATCAAATGACTTGTGACGCTCAATTGGTGGAGGTTTAAGATTTATTGCGGCAGGCACATCAAAAGTTTTGGTGTCCAATGTCGAAGAAATTTGTACTGATTTCATCTCTGTTTTAAATAACCAAAGAGAAAAAAAGTACATATTAGAAGTCTGCCATTGCACAATATACAAGTTTTGCCCCAAGTAACTGTGGCATCCAATCAAATATATTTGAAATTGAAAGTTCTCTAAACCGTAATGCTATCAAATGAAACATGTCAAATGGGAATATATACATATATATGTATATTTATATCTACGGTCAATTACCTAAAACCAAAAATCAGACTCAAATACATTACCTTGCACTTCATTTGAAGCCAGAGGAGCAAAGGGCTCCTTATTGATCTTTTCTATATCCGGGGACGACTTCCTGGATCTTCTCTTTACAAGGAAGAATGCTATAATTCCTCCAACAACAAAAATAGATATTATTATTCCTGCTATGCCTCCACCCCCTATTCCTGAACTTTTACCACCTCCGCCATCTGATGATGTGTCACCATTACCACCACTGTGATTTCGGTTTCTTGTTGCTGGGGGTGTACCAGGTGGAGGTGGAGGTGCAGGACCCGAATTCCAGGAGTTACCATTTATCCTGTCATGATATTGCTTTGTCAAATTTTTTAAATTTCCTCTACAGGAGGGAAATACAGGATAGAAGAATCAACAAGTACTGATGTCGCAAAATGCTTACTTCAAGTCGATGCCTTTTAGCTGTTGAGGAACCCAGCCAGTAAAACGGTTATTTTCTACATTCCTAACGAATACAAAGACAACTGCTGTTATAGAATGAAATGCAGGAAACTCCTGTTACTGAAAAAGAGAGTATTTGACTTAGTTGTATCAATATGTTGGTTACTCACAGTTCGTCGAGGGGAAGATTGGCAAGGACATCAATAGTGCCAGTAAACTGGTTATTCTGCAAATACCTGAAAAAAAATAAAAAATAAAAAGGATGATCATGTCAGTGGTATAAGGACACAAACTTGGTTTTAACACCATAATAAATAAGAATATGAGTACTTACATTTTTTTCACACTTGAAAGTGAGCTGAAACTCTCGGGAAGGTTACCTGCTATAGAATTGAACGAGAGATCCCTGATACAAAAGAGAGATTATTTTATCACTAGTTTCATGAAAAGGAACTTGATTAACACTGCAACCGAACCAACCCAACAGTCAAGGAGGTTGCTGAAACCTTGATAAATTGTTGAAATCACGTTGAAAAATTATTTTAAAAAAGATAGAAATACTAATTTGAACCATTCAATAAACAAACAATTCAAAAATACCTGCAAATCTCCAAAACCTTTTTTAAATAGTTCAAAGTGTTTTGCTAGGTATGCCAGGGAGTAGTGCTACTAATATATTCTGGTGTAAAAAAGGATGCCTAGTTTGCTTTGAACTATGTAGTTATGATAAAAAAAAAAAAGGCATTGGCATAAGCCTTTTCTCTTACGCTCAAGAATCAAACTCACAAGGTTGAGAGGGAAGTAAGCTTTCCGAAATTGTCACCCAATTGGTTCTGAAGCTGATTGTGGCTTACATTCCTACAGTCCCAAAAACAAGAATTAGATTTAGACTTGTCATCCGTACGTGTTGTCATATTATTTGTATATGTTGTCATAAAATGAAACTTAAAACCAGAAACTTACAGGTATACAAGAGATGTCGTAGTGTAAACAGAATAAGGGATGTCCCCGTTAAAGTTATTGCCGCCAAGATTTCTGCAACCAGAAGAATAGCTCAAATTAACCCCCCCTCGCATGAAAAGCAAGAAATACATAGCAAACAAGGACTGTGCACAAAAAATGAAGCTTACAATCTCGTCAAGTTTGGAGGTAGTCCATAAGGTATCCCGCCAGCAAGGTTATTATTGCTCAGGTCCCTGCGTTATTTGTCAAAAGACCACATAGAATTTACACATCAAAAATAAAGATTCATACCAAAAAACAGTATACGAGAATATGAAGAAGAAACATGATCTCACAGGACGGTTGTTGCTGTTAAACTTCCTAACTGATACCCATAAGATCCAGAAAGCCCAAGGCCAGATAATTTACTGAGATAAAAGAAAAGGAAACAGAACAGAATCAATAAACCTGTTGCGCAAAGAGTCGAAAAACATTTTTTAAAGCAAATGAATGAAGAATAGAGAATCACATTTCTGTTACTCTTTGGCCCGAGCAAGTAACTCCTTTCCATGATTGCCCGCACGGATCATCGCCATTTGCACTCCAACCGGTTAGCTGTGGCTGGGAATTCAAGCTAGTATACATTGTCCTTAGAGCAGCAGCTATGAAAGTCAAGATAGGAAAAAAAATAAAAAATAAATAAACAAATTTGCAACAAATTTTTAGAACATAGTCTTCATATAACTGCCTAATACCTCTAATCTATATGTACATTAAAAAATCTTGCAATTTTTAGAACTCATGGTTCTCGTTAGAATACCAAAAAGATTTATCTTTTTCTCTCCTCTTTCCAAGAAATAAACGAGTCCCGTCAACCTGTGTCCTCAAATTCACAAGAACCGACTTGCATATATATATATCTATCATTAAAGAAATTAAAAACAATTTTCTCATTAACAGTTTGTCTCATTGGTAAGCCAAGAAAATGGAATAAATTAATAAAACAAACTTAAAACACATTAAAAATCCACAATTACTCACTAAACAAACCGTTAAATCACAACTTTCAGTTCCTTAAACCACAGAATCAAAGTAAAACTCGCATCAGTAGCACAGCCTTTCACCAAAAACTGAAAAAGGGTACGAAAAATTCCGATTCTCACTACAATCGGATCAAAAGTAAACAACTTGTAGATTCTGACAACTCAAATCTGCAACCTTTGAACACAAATCTACCCAGAAGAACCAGCTAGAAAACTTCTCACACAATATTTTTCACCAAAAAAAAAATATATATGTACAGTTCAATCTGTGAAAAGCCGAGAAGAGAGAGAGGAGTGGAGAGGAGAGGAGAGGAGAGGAGAGAGAAACAAAGCAGAAGAGAAATGTAAAGAACTGACCGTCTTGTGGATCTGTAGCGGCATTGATGAAACTGGGCTTCAAACCCAGAATGCAGACGCTGAACAACACCAAAACCCTCACCACCGCCGACATTTCTCTCATTCCTTCTCAGCTCTGATGAGAGTCACAGACTCTTCACCCAAACAAACCCACCTCCAAAATCAACCAAAGTTTCTTTCTTTTTTGTTTTGTTTTCTTTTTTTTTTTTTTGGCTTTTTTTTTCAACGGAATTTCACTAATATTATTCTTGTTTAGGCATGCTCAAGCAAAGCTGGCAGGCACGATTTGCCATAAGAATCCAAAGCCACAGAAAAAAGTCTTGTTTTTTCTCCTCAGTTTTTCTTTCTTTATTTTTATTTATTTATTTTTTTTTGTTTCTCGGTTGGTGTGTCGTTGTATTCGTCTGTGCATATTAACGTCCTTTTTAGACCACATCTCTTCCCCTGTTTCTCTCACTCACCGAGTAAACAAACATAAAAAACAAATGGTATGTTGTGATATTTCATCTTATTTTAAATTAAATTATATTTTTTTTATTTTAATTTTTTTAATTTTTTAAAAAATTTTATTTTTTTTAAAAAATTTTAATAAAAATTATTATTTAAATTTAAAATTTTTAAACTAAACGTGCATTTATCAAACACCCCTAAATACTTCATTTAGTGAAACAATTTAAGTTAAAAATTTTAAATTTAAATTGATTAATTTTTTAAAAATTAATTAAAAATTTTATTGAATTTTTATAAAAGATAAAAATTGAAATGAAAATTTTGAGTTTAAATTATATTACCAAATAAAGTAAAAATAATAATTAATCAAAATAGTTCTTAAATTTCTTTAAATGATAATTTGGTTTTTATTTTTCTAATTTTAATTAAAATAATCTTAAACTTTCTAAACATTAACAATTTTAATTCTTTATGTATAATTTCATTAAATTTTTAATAATTATATTGAGTTCTTAAACTAAACACTACCCAATATACATTTAAAATTTTAAAAAAATTAAATAAATAAAAAAAAAAAGACAGAGAGATCTGCCCATGCCCAGGCCCCACCCCTACCCCCACTCCCCTGTCGGCTTCTTCGTCACCGAGCTCAAATGACCCCCCTGGCCGATTGTCTTCTCCATCACCAAGCTCAACACCCCCCCGACGTCTCCTCCGTCGCGAGTTCAACCCCACCCCAAACTAAAAACCCGACCCGAGCCCCCCTGGTCTTCACCATTGTCGAGCCTAAGCCCCCTCTGAAAACCCAGCCCGAGCCCCCTTAACCTGTCGAACTCAAAACTCCCAGCCCCCCAAATCGTCCTCACAAACTCAAACCACCACTCCCCCCCGCCCCCGGATTTAGGCTCCCCCCCCCCCGGCCGTCTTCTCCGTCTCTAAGCTCAACGTCCCCTGGATCTGGGCAACCCCCCTCCCCCCAACTTGGCCATCGCCAATTTGAAGGCCCCCCACCAACGGATCTGGGCTTTTGCGTAGAGAGAGAGAGAGGAGAAAGATGAATCGTAGTTTTTTTTTTTTTGTTAAACTAATTATTATTAAATTATTAAAATTATCTTCAAATTAGATTACATATATAACACGTAACTCATTTGGACGGAAATAATTAAGATTCTTAATATATGAAGAATTCAAGATCATTTTGATCAAAATAAAAAAAAATAAAAAAAAAAAAGAATTCAAATCATCACTTAAAAAAAAAATCAATAACTAGTTTTGTCAATTGCTCATAAAATAATAAAATATATATATATAAATAAGTTATAAGTAAGCAGTAGCTTTCAACAAGATCACACGCAATTGGGATTATTCCACAATAAAAAAATGGTAATGATTGATTAAAGGGTAAGCCATTAGTGGCTTCCATGGCAATGTTAGATATTCTCTTACAAGCCCATAAAAAGTAAATATTATTCCAAATGAATTGTGGGATTATTTTACTGTGAAAGTTGAATAACTAAATTTAGGATTACGACAAAAAATAATAATAACAAATATACAAATAATGGGAAAAAGACATAACCTAATGTTAGATTTTCAACAGTGACGCTCACATGAATTTTCTTGAAAAATAAAAGTAACAACAAACTAAGTGCTGAGCTTAGCCCAACTCATTGTTTAGCTCTCTCTCTCTCTCTCTCTCTCGTGGGTGGTGGGGTTTCTGGTTGGGAAATCTTGTGGTGTGCAAGAGAGGACTTTAATGCAAACAAATCGAGTTTAAGGCAAGAAAGATTTTTACGATTATGGCTGGAAATTTTGTTGTGGTAATGATGGTCAACTTCAGAGCCAGCGAAGCGCTTAAGCTGCCGCTGCTTCTTTTCTTCTTCATCTGCTTCTAGTTTTTACTTTCACTTCACTTTTTGGGGGTCATCACAATTAAAAAAGTATTGTTGGATAGATCTTTGAGTTAGGTGAACGGACGAATCCATAAAATCCCAATCCACGGATCTTTGTATTTGGTGGACATATGTTTTACTAGTCTTATGGACGGGATTGAATGAAATTCTCTCATATAATGGGATCTATCTGTTCGAAGGAATTTTATTTTTCTTTATTTTTTTCTCTCGATAGTTAATACTAAAAGAGATCGATGATATTTTCACGCCTCGACTAGTTTTATTAGAACAATCTAATAAAACCAATTGTTGAATGAAGGTCATTTTAGCCCTTAATCTTTAACAACTATCAATTAAAAAAAAAACCACTACTACATAATCTATAGGATTATTATCATCGTCGTCCCCCGAACTTTAGTGTACCTTTCATCGTGAACTTTAAATTTAATCTCATTTAACCATTCTATCAGAATTTTAATTAAAAACAGACAAAAAAAATTGAAATTTAAATGCAGTTATATTGTCTTTTTCATTTATTTTTAGTAAGATTAATTCCACTATTTTTATATATGTTTTAATTGAAATTCTGATAGAAGATATTAACTGAAATTAAATTCAAAATTTATTAAGTAAAGTAAGAGTTTTCAACGTTCAAATAGACAAAACAAGAGTGATCTCTAAATTCAGAAGACAAAGACGAAAATAATCATAATCTCTATCAAATGATAGATTCTTGCACATGCATGACTTAAAATTTTGATTTGATATAAATGAAAGTTTTAAATGAAATGTCCTCAATACCGAACCACCACCATCAGTGGTAGGATCTTTCTTTTGTTACTTTTTGTTGCTCTTTCGGTGTTGGATTTCATTGTAAGGTAGGAGTAAAAAATTTGGCCATGAAAAACAACAGGAATAATGATGATTGCATGGAAGTAGTTTTTTTCCTTTTTTTTTTTTTTTTCTCTCACTCTCTCTCTCTTGAAAGTTGCATGAATCATGATTATATGAACTGTAGCCGCGAAAGGGAATGGATGAAGTTCCGCTTTTTAGATGGGAATAGAAAGTTAAGATGAAAGGACAGGTGGTACATCATAATCTAATTAGAACGGACCATAGTTGCTCTCGTTGCTTTCATTTTTTTTTTTTTTTTTAAATAGCGATTGTTGCTTTCAATTTCCATCTTGAAAAAGAGACGGTACACAATTCAAATTACTTGAATATTCCATTCATAATTGCATATTTTGGTGAATGATAATTCAACTTTTTTTATTTCCGTGAATATAATACAAATTAATTTAATATTGCATATATCTTGCATTTTATAATTTCATATCGCGTCAGCAAAAGTAACAAAGATTCCATCTTAAAAAAAATGAAGAAAACAATAAAGATTTTTTTAATCCCCCAATAAATACTGGTCGTTCTATTTTAATCATTAGCATTCATTATAAAATTATTTAAGCTTAGGGTTATCTGGGGAATGAGTTTAATTTAAGATTTTTAAGTTTTAATAATAATTTTTATTAATTTTTCAGAAAAGATAAAAAAAATACAGTTTAACTCAAGTTAAACTTAAGTGCCAAACACCCCTTAATTTCAAGAATGGTACACAAAGTTTATTCCAATCTTATTTCGGTTTTGACTTTTAAAATGTTACCAAATTTTCTAACAATTTGTGTCCATTTTAGCCATTCCGTGGATTGGATGATGAAAATAAATTTTAGCATGGATAGTGATCTTTTGGCAAAATATTTTCCGTTGACATCACGTGCTTATTCTCTATTCCGCTAGTAAAATCCCGTGTATATTTTATCTTCTTTTTAATAACAAAATGATCTCACTGGCTAGAACTGAAACAAATAAATTAAAAGTTAGGGAATAAAATGGTATTAGGTGTAAAGTTTGCCTACTCAGATAAAATCAGTCCGTTTATTATCTTCCCCTTTAGAACCCCTCATGTGATCAATACATGCATAAATCAATAAAATAAGATCAAATTTAAAAAAAAAAAACTAAAATTGACGGGACTAACTAGGGATTATTTGTAAAAGTAAAAGTTAGTCCGTGATGTGCAAATAGGGACCAAAGTAGGAAAATAAATAAATAAAAACCATATATATTAGGGTGATGAGGACAATTGTTCGTAAAATAGTAATGGAAACTTTTATTTTCTTCTATTATAGATATATGATGGGGAAATTATTTGTAAATACTAAGTGAAGTTTACAATAATTTAGGAAAGTACGGCTGGCATGTGGAGGTCAAAATTAGTTCGGTAAACATTAAAAATAAAATAAATGTACATATAAAGAAAACCATCAAAGGCAATATATTGGAAACACACAAATAATTTCCTTGCATCGAATATGACTAACAGTTGTTGCCAAGCACATAGATTAATAATCTTTCTTCTGTTTTCATAGGAGATTAGTTGAGCTGTTTAATATTGCTCATTACACAAAATTAAGCCCACGTTTGACATCCAAGTTTAACTATAATTAAACTATACTTTTTCATTTTAATTTTTATCTTTTTTTAAAAAGTCAATAAAATTTATAATTAATTTTTAAAAAGTCAACCAACTTAAATATACAAATTTTATTTTATCTTAAACTCAACCCAAATACCCAATGAATCGTAAGATTTGGTCAAACGTTAGCTTTTGTGTGCATTATGCATATTTATGGAACAAGTTCGTCACCCCCTCCTTTTATGTCTTATTTTTTCCCATTCTTTGATTTATTGGACATCCAATGCCTATCCAGCCAGGATCGCCAGCTATTCATCTAATTATTTTCTCCTTTTTTTTTTTTTTTTCCCTTCTTTCTCCATTATGATTTAGACTTAAAAGAAAATGCCCATCCTTGCCGTGTTCAAATCGAGGGGTGATTTTGAACTATATAAATTAAATCGGATTTTTCATTTTTCCTATTTATCTTATTTGTGGGGTCATCTCTTAATGCCTTTCTGTCTATATTTTGTTGGCCTTGAAAATTAGAGTTTGAACAACCTCACCATTTAAAAAAATAATAAAAATAAAAAAAAATAAAAAGGTTTTGCTTATGTACATATACTTTTTAATAATTTGTCAAAGTTTCATTGGTTTGTGATACACTCTATGATATAGTGCATCCTTGACAACCATTTAACATATAAAATTTTGGCGTGTTTACAGAAATGCAAGCGTCTGAAGTGATGTAACAACGATGTTGATAGAGAGGGACTTGTTCTCTGCTGTATTTATATTTTTAACTATTCATATCATGTCTCATGAACTTTGTTTTCAAGTGAACAATAAGAAGCGGTTTGTTTAAGTTCCTAACCTAACTCACCAAATTACAAAATAACAACCAAGCACATTTAGAACATCACATTATGGATAAGAAGACTCATATCTGGGCACAAAACAAAAATAAAAAATAAAAAGTGCAGTAAAACAATTTGTTAATTATTGATAAGGTTGAATATTTCACATTAAGCTGTCTGACAATTGCATTTGCATAAATTCAACAATCTAACTTCTTAGTAGTATTAAAGTCATAGGGCTTCTTTGGCATATCAACTCAACTAACTCAACCTAAACTTTTTTTGTCTTTTTCTCAAAAATTTTTTATTTTTTTCCCAAAAAATTTTTTGGTTTTTCTGAAAATTCAAAAAAATTTACTATTCAAACTTAAAAATCTCAACTCAAACTACTTCACCAAACTCCCCCATGATTATTACCATTTGGTAAATCGCGATTCTGCATAAACAATTAAATATTGACACAACATAATAACAATAAAAAAAAAGACAAAAAATTGACAAGGTGACAGAAAGAGAATGAACAGATGTCAGTTCTTATTGAGAGAAAAAAAAAAAAAAACAGATGTCAGTTAAATATGTGAAAACTTGAAGTTAAATATTTCCTATTTGTTGGTTTGTTTTTTCTGGAAGGAATTAGTGGTCGGCAATCTTTCTCTTTTCTTTTCTTTGCTTTTTTTTTTTTTTTAATTTGAAAAGAAAGCCACAAAAGAGTTGGGTGCCACGACCACGTAGCGTCAAATATCAGGAATTGACTCTCACATGTTTTTTTTTTTTTAATTTTTTTTTAAATTTAAAGTCCAACAATTATGAAATATGGTATTATTTCCGTTAGAGGAAATTTGAGTGCCGGGTCGTGTCGGTGATTCGGTGGCGTTACTTTGTTGACTCGGCTCCGTGTCTGGTTCGACCGTTCGGATCACAGATTAATTTGAATTCAGCAACAAGCAAAATAAAAGAGAAAAAAGAAAAATAGGCTGATGCGCTTTACTCTAAATTCCTGGTTCTTTGATTGGCAAAGGAGAAAGGAAAAAAGAACAAAAAAAAAAAAAAAGAAAATCCTGGGTTGCTAGGCTTGGACTTGGTGCTTTTCAAGTCGAGAGTTGTCGGTAATCTTTGAAAATCTGTGTTAGATTTTGTGTTGACAGAGGCAAACAATCGGCACAGTTCACGGTTCCTGCTTTTTTCATTTGTTTTGTTTTGACCCGAATTGGTCTTGTCTCGTTGAACGTGGGCCCTCCAATATGGGCCAGTTTGAGCTTCAACACTGGTTTAGGTTGGGCTTAAAACACACCGGGCTGGAAAGCCCATTTTGACCCATTTTGGGCACGGAAGCCGATGAGCAACATTGTTGAGGAGAAAATTATTTAAATAACCACAATTTTTTTTTCATCTATCAAGTATTATGGCACAAATTCCTTTATATTAATCAACATGACACAAAAATTTAGTTTGTATCTTATTAGTGTAATGATTTTTAAATTTGTGTCGTTTAGATATTTTTCCCTTGTTAGTGATCATGGTAGATGTCTCAAATCATCTGGGAGAATTTGGATAAAATATATTAGGTTGACCTTCAAACATAATTCTTGTGTTTCAACTTGGTCAAGTGTTAAATATTTCTACCATTTTGGTAAAAATGTATTCAAACATTTTTTTTTTTAAGGTGATGTCTGATCGTGTATATTAATGCAAAGAAAGCAAAGTACTAAAAATAAAGGGAGATTCTACTTATTATAAATAACAATGGCACCATTTTCTTAATTTAATAATTTGGAGTGAGAGAACTCGAAAATGAATGTATATTTTAATTACCTATCCAAATGAACTATGATCGTACTCTTTTATTCATTTTATAACAGCGGTCTAATTTGAATCATAGAATTGAGATCAATAGCTCTTTGGATAGAGTGTTAGAACTGTTTCTATAATAGAATTCCTAAAAACTATAAGCATGATTAACTTACTTTCTTTTCCACTTCCCTGCATTATGCATGTTCTTTCCCGCTTGATCTTTTATATATACGCATGTTTATATATGAACACGGACAAATACATTTTGTGAAAAATGAAAATACTTTATTCTCTAGATTACCCAAAAAAAAAAAAAAAACAAACAAACAAACAAACAGATTCAAAGGATAACCAAACATTTTGCCTTTCTTTTATGTGTAGGCCATATTAGAGAAAGAAACACGTATCAATTACGTGGAAAATACATGTTTTGATGAGTTGCTCGCATCAGCAGCCTTGGGAGCAGCGAGTCTTATCCTTATGTTGTTGTTGTTAACAGAAGACAGAGACAGGTGCAACCACATGCAATTGTGGTTGGGCCAACATCCCAACAAACTAAACATATAGTTTATGGGGTTTTTTTTTTCTTCTTATTATGCTGTCACGACATCGATATTGGTTAACTTTAACATTTTAGGACTCGTTTGGGTTTTAAACTTAAACAATACTTTTTCATCACAGTTTTTGTCTTTTTCTGAAAAAGTTTTTATCTTTTCTAAAAAATCAATAAGGGCCCGTTTGACGTGACGGTTCATTTTAAACTAAATGTACTTTTTTATCTCAGTTTTTATCTTTTTTTTAAAAAGTTTTTTGTCTTTTCTGAAAAGTCAACAAAAATTATTATTAAAACTTAAAAATTTTAAACTAAACTTATTCACCAAACACCCTCTAAAATTTTTCAACTCAAACTCATTCATCAAACGGACCCTTAGTCCATAATTTTATTATTTATTGATTTAATTATTGAATTTAAATTTATGAATCTATTGTAATTTATAGAACTTCAATATAAATTTACCATTTTTCATGTTTTTTAAGAGTTAAGATATACCGACCCGAATTTCATGTCTCATTTACTATCCCTTAATAGTGTTATGTCAGATCATCTTAATTTAAACATTTAGTCATATAAAAAGTACTTAATACTATAAATTCTTGAACAAATTGATGAGTTGTCAAAATATTATTAAGAGGATAGTTATTGAGATATGAAAATAAAACAGTAAATTGGGACTATTTTTTATACATTGTGTACATTTTTCTTCCGGTACCATAATAGTTCAAATTTACTATCTTTGAAAAAGTCCAACATTAAAATACACTATCAATTTATATATACAAAACACAGAGTATATATAAATCTAAATCTAAGTAATATAATCTAGACATCCTTCCCCTATTTGAACTTAAAAGAGTGAATCTCTCCTTCGTTCATGCTCGAACAGTTGCCACGTGGCGTTATTGAATAGAAATACGAACAAAAGTTATATCCTATGCAATATCCCTTGTCAAGTTTCAATACTTCCACGCACCCCTAGGTAACTTGCTACATTTGGCATCCACACATACATACATATATGTATGTATATATATAACACGCAAGCAAACTACTCGCAAAGGTGGGAGAGATTCCGTTTGTTTTTCTTTTTGTACATGCGGTTAACGAATATTGTCGCATGCACTACTACAGACAATGTTTTAACACTCAACACAGCCGAAAAGTGCACACATTGCACGAAGTAAGGAATAATATGAATACGTAATGAATTATGTAAACTCCTCTTATATAACACTCCAAAACTCTTGTACGTTCCCATTCCTATCCCATAACCAACCCATTCGGCTTTTGTGTCTGCAGGGCAAACAAGTCATTTTGCAATGGTCAACATTCTAACACTTTTTTTTTTTTGTGCAAGTTAATAATTGTAAGGATATAATTTTTTTTTTGGTTTGATAATGTGTTATTAAGGATATTTTTTATATTTTCAATAATTTTATCAGCTTAAAAGATGTTGTCAATATTTTCTGCAAAATACAGTTCTTTTATTTTATGCTATCCGCAATGATTAATTTTTCAACATTGATTAATTTTAACTCTTGGGTTTATAAGTGTCCATCTCAAAAACTTGCAACGTACGATATAAATGATTTAGTCGATGTAAGTTATGGATCAAATTATTAAAAAATTTATTCAGTAATTAAACCAATATTAATTCCGATCTATGATGCAAAGTAAGTGATCCATTCAATTTTATTAGGATATGTGAGAAAATGACTTGTTTTTGAGGATTTTTTTAATAATGTTAACCGTTTCATTTAATGGTTAATCACAATGACAAAGCCAGGTGTTTTTATGGGGGCTAATAAATATAAGTTTTGCTGATATAAAATATAAAATTTTAATTTTTAGGGGGGTTATTTATAAATTCGAGTAAAATATACATACAAAATTCTAATTAAAAAAAAGTTAGCGAGAGCATAAGTCCCCCGTGAGACCTTCCTCCCTTTATCCTTGATCAATCACTCGTATATAATCAATTATTAACTGACGGAACTTAATATTTTTATAAGTTTACTGGTTTATTAAATATGTTAATTAATATTTTAATAACCACGGATCATTTTAATGGATTAAAAAATTTGGTCATTTTTTAATTTAGTGCTTAAATACTATCTACCTACTTAATTTTTCTATTTTATTAAGGAAAACTGAAATTTGAGTTACATTTTACATGAATTCAAGGATCAATCAAGTGCTCCTTTGGATTATTATTAATAAAAAAACACACTCCATAGGGTACTCGAACAGCTTCACCGTTTTCTCTTCCAAAATGGAGCTTTTATCTATAAATAGCCCAGACTCTGCTCTCACTTTCAGACGATCAAGTTTTTGGATTAACCAGTAAAAACGACGGAGACAATGAACACTAAACCACAACAAAACGACGTTGTCGACGACGGGTCGAGGTACCTGATCCTATGGCCGGAGCGAGGAGGAGTCGTGGACTTGTTCCGGTACGCGGTGAGGAACGACAGGGCCGGTGCGACGGCGTTCTTGGAGGGCTCCGACGACGACGTCGTTTTGGGCGGAGAGGCGGCGGATCACAGGTGGATAATTGTGGTGTCGATCATCGTACGGAAGATCATAGCTGTGTTTGGGAAGCCCATGGAGTGGACTGGCTTCTTGGTCGACTTCGTCCTCAACCTCCTTTCCGAGAATGGAAATCTCATTGGCTTGCTTTGCAACCTTGTTCGTGGTATGTTTATCATGTGTTTGTTGAATTGTCTAATAGCAAAAAGAATTTTTTTTTTTTGGAGTGGTGAGATAGGAAAATTTTGCTGCTCTGCATGTTGGTTATTTTTTGAGAGAACGAGATTTAGTGTGAGATTCATGATTTTAATTGAGTGGCGCATAAACAAAATAAATTTTATATAGGCCACTTTTATTTAGGGTAAATTGTTTATTTTGTCACTAGATTATATAGGATATTGCATTTTGGTTTCTAATTTTTTTTTAAACTTCTTGAACTTTTTACTAAAAGTTGCAATTTGATCTTTTTGGTTAACTTTTTTTAAAAAGGACTAAATTGCATATTTTTCAAGAATTCAAGGACTTCTAATCTATTAAAAAAAGATTAGAGACCAAAATGCAATCAAATAAGAAATTTATCCCTTCTATGGCAAAGGAGCTTTGAGTTTTAACTTCAACGTCGCGTAGATGCATCAGTATCTCGTAGACTACAAACTCATTTTTTCGAAATATTTTAAGAAAAACATGTCGACTAAAGAGGAGTATATTAGATTTTAAATAGAATTAGTTGTTGGGCATTTTCTTTTTATAAGCTAAAGTAATTATGGGTTCATGATTAAGTATCGATACAAAATACAAAATTCAAAAAACAAACTTAATTGTAGGAGTTTTTGATGTTGATAAGATTAAGTTCTTTATTCAAGTAAGGGCACAAATATAAGCTTTATCAAATAAAATAATTATGAAAATTATGGTTAAATATCTATATGGAATACAGAATACAATATACAAGATAAAGAACTTAATTTTAGGAGTTTTGATGTTGACAGGAGTAAGAGACAATGTTGGGATTACAAGAACTATAGTCTGTTGTTGATAGAATTATTAGAAAGTTTTCCGTTCAAAGTTTGCATGCCTGTCTAAAATCAGGAGTTAGCTACTTATTATGCTTCCATGCAAAAGGATTTTTGGAAAATTGATCAACCAGCTTTCAAGGAGTAACTATACAAATATACATATAGGCCACACAAAAATATAGATACATTTTTTTTTTTTTGTGTGTGTGTGTACGTGTGCTTGTGCTCAGTCTGTTAGTCTGAAACGGCAACGGAGTGGCAGGAAAAGTAGTGATTCCGCAGCGGGGCACGGAGACTTTTATCAGTACGATTGGGCACATAGATGGGAGAATAAACCTGCTCAAGGGTGAGAGCTTAGCGGAAGAAATTAGAGGTTCTGTTTTTGCAGAGAGAGAAGGGGAAGAGGAAGTGGGAATGGGGGTCCGGGCTCTTTTGGACCTCTGCATCATGGCATCCAAGTTAGCCTACGAGAATGCTAAAGTTGTTAAGAATATCGTCACTCATCATTGGAAGGCAAGTTGTTATGTCCGTTTTCACCTTTCGATATGAGCTTCTCACTGCACATGGTAACGTTGTTCGTTTTGAACCTCAAAAGCAGATGCACTTTGTGGACTTCTACGACTGCTGGAATGGTAAGAATGGCATTTTGGTGGAGAATTCTGGTCATTGAACTTCTAGCCTAACTTGTAAAGAATGCTTTCTTGATTCTGTGCTTTTTTTTTTTTTTTTTTAACTCTTAGGAAAAGTGTGAATTTTTCTCTTCCTACTAATCATTTTCATTTCATTTTTTCATGGGATAACATGGGATAGATTTCCAAAAGGAAAGGTCAACCCAAGTGTTCATTCTCTCCGACAAGCCTGAAGACGCAAATTTGATATTGATCAGCTTCCGGGGAACAGAACCTTTTGATGCAGATGATTGGAGTACTGATTTTGATTACTCTTGGTACGAGATACCCAAACTGGGAAAGGTTCACATGGGGTTTTTAGAAGCCTTAGGTTTGGGCAATAGAATTGACACTACCACATTTAAAAATCACCTTCTAGGAAACCACGGAAACACTGATTCCGACATGGGACAAGGTGGATTGGATCAGTCTTCTGACTCCGAGAGGCAACCCACTGGTGAAAGGGAACTCCGACCAGCAATGATGGAAATGACTGCATACTATGCCGTAAGAAGGAAGCTGAAGAGCTTACTCAAGGAGCACAAGAATGCGAAATTCGTAGTGACCGGTCACAGTTTAGGTGCGGCGCTAGCTATTCTGTTCCCAACAGTGCTGGTGCTGCATGAAGAAATGGAACTAATGCAAAGGTTGTCGGGTGTCTACACGTACGGACAGCCCAGAATTGGTAATAGGCAGCTGGGAAGGTTCATGGAAGCCCATTTGAATGGTTCTATCCCAAGGTACTTCAGAGTAGTCTATTGCAACGATCTTGTGCCCAGGTTGCCTTATGATGACAAAACGTTTTTGTATAAGCATTTTGGGATCTGCCTTTACTACAACAGCTTATACATTGAACAGGTATGTATTCAAGCAGTCGAATTTGACCCCGGACCTGTGCGTGTTTTTTTTTTCCTTCCTTCTTATGTTGCTCTCATTTTAGTCCCTACTAGGTTATTGTTCTGTAAGTTTCTGTCTCCAACAAGGAATAGCACTCAGTCTTATCCTGTTGTTCGACAGTGAAATGCCGCCACTGTCATTGCATTCTTCTAATAATCACCATTTTTAAACACTGTTTAAAGAAAACATAGACAAAAGAGTAAATTTTATGAACGATGACAAGTTAGGACCAAAAACTCTTCATTTGGATATGATCTTTAGCGTATCATTGAGTTGATTTGTTTTGTGATGGATGCATATGTACAGAAAGTGAAAGAAGAACCGAACAAGAATTTTTTTGGATTGAGAACCTCCGTAGATTTGCATCTGAATGCCATTTGGGAGCTGATCAGGAGTTTTATCATTGGATATGTGTACGGGCCAGGGTATGAAGAAGGGTGGTTTTCCAAAATGGCAAGGGTGATCGGCCTCGTACTTCCTGGTATTTCCGCGCATTGCCCCACAGATTATGTAAACTCTGTGAGGCTTGGACAGGAACGCACCGTTCAGATGTCCTCTTTCTGAGTTTTTTCTTCTGGTATTTCCTGGTAGTTTGCAACAGTTTGAAGTCACAACTCTCTTACTTCCTTGCAAACTATAATAAAGCGGCGTTGTTTTGTTAAAGTTGTTTGTAATTCGAATCTATTTGTTTGTGGTTTAGTCATTTTGTACATTTTGTTTGTCTGTGTTGGCTTTGGCACATCGATTTTGTTGATTTTGCACCCATTTCTTACAACTGCCCGAGTTTGGAATAAATGTCGCCTACCAGTACGTTCATGGGACATTTGGTGAGTATTTGTTAATATATGTGTACTCTGGAACGCTCCCAACATAACTTTTTTGAAGTTTGTTGTCAACAGAAAAATTAACATAGTTTAACTTCTTTGTCTAACAAGACATATTTTCTTTATCCGGTAAATTAAATAACTTAATGAGAAATTAAACAGGCTTTTGTTTTGTTTTTTTGTTTTTTAAATTTATTTAGGTAGATGGCTGACTAATGAGATTTGAGGTGTTTTTTTTTTTGGATGATGATGATGATGAGAGTCATTCACGTTGCTTTTGCTTCCTCCTCGTTAACTCTTTCCTTTTTCTAGCTACTCAGTGCTAGGATATAATTTTCATAGTTTTTGTCCAGAAAAGTCAATTTTATTGTGCAGTTAATTTAACTAATCGATTTTCGCTTCAATCAATCTCTAATTAATTTGTAGTGATTGCGAAGTCAATCATTGACTAACCAATACCCTTTTGTAAATTAAGTCGGTTCAAAATTTTGATTTATCATACTAATGGATTCTTCAACTAAATTTTTCATAATTAATAAATTTCCTAGCACAAATCAATTTATCATTTACTAAAAAAATATATGTGTGATTATCAATTTATATACAAATTATGAGTAACTATTGTCCGTTACTATTGTCACCATTTTGGTGGCATGACGATTTGACGGTGGTGGCGGGCTCAAGGGGCGGATGATGGTGACGAGCGACAGTAATTATCAAGATATAAGTGTTTTGCAAAAAGTGATTTGTAAGAGAAGTTAGTGTTAATTGAGTTGAAAGATATTTATGCATGGAAGTTATAATATTAGAGTAAAAGGATTTTTTGCTAATTATATTAGGTCATTTTATCTCAAAATCCCTATTTAATTTACTTAAAAGTATATTAATTTTTTAAAAATTGAACAATTATGTTAAAATTATGAATATATTATAACATATGAGGTTTTTTTTATAACGGCTTAAAACACATAAACTTTTAGTTATCCGCTGATGTGGGACTTGCTACAAAGTTAAAACAACAAATAGTCTGCCGAGTTTAATTGTTTCTATTTCTCAATGAGTCAACGGGACATGTAAAACATTGGTCCTTTATAAAGCAGTAAATGTAATTAAAAAAAAGAAAAAAAAATGGAAAACATCAATTTTAATGTTAATTTTGAGTAATTATTATTTTTTAATAAAGATTAACACATTATTTAATAATAAAAAATTATATTTATCAATAAAAACATGATAACTCAACATTAATCCAAAAGTAAATATCATAGATTTTCTTTAGACCGAATCAGTGATGTCCTCAGGCTCCCATCCACCATCTATTTCAGAATCTAATATGAAACCACGGGTAGAATGGTCACACTCGTATCACCAACAAGAAATAAAATGAAAGAGAAAGTACACAATTTGACCTATTTTGATTTTTTTGAACGTGTTCATTATGATGTTTTTAAGTGTGGGCAATTTGACAAATAAATACTAGATAAAAAAAACCTGGGAGTTTTTTTTTTTTTTTGGTTATTAATTTGTGTTATTATAATTTTACGTTCCATGGAAGAAGAAAGAGGGGAGAGGGATTTAAACCTTAAAAAATACAAAGAGGTGATAGTTATTGCAAGTTCTACATAAAAAGCATATTGGTATTATTCAAGCAATTTTTTGTGTGTTTGCTGGCCTTATTGATAGTTTGGGAGTTCCTTGACAAAAAATTTGCTACAACTACAAAACCTTTTCAAAGTTATGCTCGACGGTAAAAGAAACAAGAACTTAGAATTGTGATGAATAAATATGGAACAAACTCTTCTTAAATTAGAACACTGCCACCTTCGGAGCCCGCGATATCGAGGAAGCGCCTACATCCCGATCACCATCTTCAGCAACTCTCTAGAAGAATTTTGCAGATGCACGTAAGCCATGTCATGTGAGTAAATGCTGTGATGCCCGTCTTTACTTACATGATTGGTAAATTCACAAGGCTTTTTAGATTGTATGAGCTGATTGGATCACACTCAGATCCAAGTTTTTAAGCCTTACTATCGAGTCGATGTGCCCTCTTAGAGTGTGTAGCTCTCCCAACCTGAGAAATTCCAATGGTTGTTATTCAACAATCTCGAAAAATCTTCTTTCGGCCTAATGCTGAGTGTTTGGATGAAATTTGGCTTTCATTTTGTTGTTTTAAGCTCATTAGAAGAAAATTTAGTTCAAAACACTGATCAAGAGTCAAATTTTTTTTTGGTTTCAAGACACGCCAGAAGTCAGAGAAATCCGTTTGTGATTTACCTGGCTATTTCAGCGCGGCGCTTGGCTTGTTCAGCAATCAAAGTAGATCCGCGCCTTCTCAAAGTAAAGGTTTCCAAATCTGCAGACATCAACCCTTGTAGACTTCTCTGAGAAAGTGCCCACTGAGCTGCCCGATCCTCCTTTCCATAGTCCTTCTTGGAAGTAAAAGCAGTCTGTTGAAAAAAAAAAAAAAAAAAAAAATTCAGAGAGTCATCTTAAGAACCAAGACTTGCATGCTTGCAACACAAGAAAACTACTCCAACTAACCTTTCTATCAAATAATAGATTCCAAGCTTCGCCACTCAACGCATAACGAACCGTGAACTTGATAATGTCGAGGGGTATGTAGAAGATCAGACTATATAACCATATAACTCCAGCCCATCCCCATCCAATGCCTTTGATATAAGCAAAGCTGATATGTGCATAGACGGCAATTACGGTCGCCACCTAAAACGTTTACACAAATATCAGTAACGTTTCTCGACCTTGTAACTTTCAGAAAGCCAGGTTTCATGCCTTACCAGTTGGGCAACCACAAATGCACACATCAAAAGAGCTCCAGGCCTCTCAAGAAAAGACCAACTCTGGCTGCGCGTGACGAATATGAGAGCCTGGCTGATTATGCTTACTTGAAGATAGACAGCTGACGACACTTCCTCAGTATTCCCGGACAAGGATCGAACATGGAAGTGTGTCTGAAAGTATAGCGGAAGGTTAAATGATGAAATTAGGATAAAGCTTTTCATCAGTCATGACGTGTTATGACAGTACCTCGAAGAAATTGGTGTCGACAATGATCCAATAAAATAAGACAGTGACCAGAGCGAGATATGTGCCAATGACAATGCCGGTTGCGAATATCTCATTGAGTTTCCAACTGTCGGGCCTTGGAGAAGGCTTTACCCGATCTTTGGAAATGGTCATGATGGTTCCTGTTCACAAACACAGATATTCCTATTTCATTCTTTAACTTAAAAACCTTCTTTTTCTGGTATATCCCGAAAGTTGAAAATGTAGAACGTATTTATATGTAAGAAAACAGGAAACATCTTTGATCATTTTGATCCATTTTGTTTGAAGAAAAAGGAATCAAAGGTTTTACCATCATTTAGTATTGCTATTATCAGAACCATGAAAGGTGGGAAGTCGTACTCCCAAATCAACGCGAGAAGCACGAAACCAAGCTGCAGCAGGATTGAGAGTAAATAGTTATATGTGGCACCATTAGATAAAACCATAGTGAAAAATTACATTAAAGTGAAACTAGACTTTAAAAAATTGAAGTTATTTGAACTTACTACAATCCTTATAGTTATGGAGACAGCATATATCTGCAAAATATGCAGGGAAATTAGTTTTCTACTGAAACAGTTCAAATGCAATTATTTACAGCATTAAAATGGATAAAAAAACAAGAACTAGAAACACATTGGTGGTCAGGTTTTGAGGAAATTAGATTTTCTGTACTGCTTAATTGCCGGTTGTCAATCAAAGCATAAGATAGATATGATATTGTTGTGATCTAATCGGTATAAAAGAAAAGATTGAAGCTCAACTGTGTAATTTTTCATTCTTTGGAATATGGCTCGGCTAGTTAAGACTGCACTGACAATCACACTTAAGCCAGGCTCGGTCAAAACTATATCAGCGGCACATCTTGCAGCGTCTGTGGAATCAGCGACTGCTATTCCAATATCCGCTTTCTTTAAAGCCGGTGCATCATTTACACCATCTCCAGTCATCCCCACCACATGTTTCTTTTCTTGTAAAATCTTCACAATATCGTACTTATGTTCTGGAAATAGCATTACAAGGATCACGACCAATAAGTAGACAGTATCACAAAGAATAGAATTTATGATTGTAGGTGAAAAAGTGAAGATTATTGACAATACCGGGGAATACACCAGCAAAGCCGTCGGCCTTTTCAATGAGCTCATCCACTGGCAGAGCTTCATGTTCATCTTTGTCACGGCCGAGCAGTGAAGAAGATGGATACATGTTTGTCCCCATGCCAAGTCTTCTTCCTGTCTCCTTTGCTATGGCCAACTGATCACCTATATTATTACAAGAGCTATAGTGTGAGCATATACATACATACATACAATATATCTACATATACATATTTGCATTTAGCAAATTACTACCTGACTTTATTTATCATTTTTCAGAACAATTTGTTTCTTAAAAATCTAAGTTATATGTGATGGACATGCGACTACCTTCGTTAAATTTCAAAAGTAAAAAAAAAAAAAAAAAAACTGAAAAACTAAAATGTCATGATGCTCATAGTTCAGAGATTAGCGGCACCAAAAATCATTTTTTGTCATATTTTCTGCTTAAGGCTTTATAGCTTGACAATCACGTACCCGTAATCATCTTAACACAGACTCCAAGGTTTAGAGCTCTGCGAATGGTCTCAGCACTGTCATGTCTTGGAGGATCAAACAACGGCAACAATCCACAAAACGTCCAAGGACCTCCCGGACTGTCGATAGATTTTTCAGGAACTTCCTGAGAAGATACAAGTATAGCTAACAAAGTGAGAAAACAAAAAACACATAACTTGCTCTAAGCTGTAAATCTATAACATATTTTTCATACCTGATAAGCAACTCCAAGAGACCGCAATCCCCTCTCGGCAAATTTGTCTATGATGGCATGTACTTTTCCGGCAATCTCATTTTTCTCTTGGCATAAATTTAGGATCTGTAATTCCCCAAAAGGAATAGAAGGTCTTAAATTCTTATACAAAGTTTCTAAAATGTACTCCATAAGATACAAACTATGACACAAGTCATATAGTTATGGATACCTGTTCTGGAGCTCCTTTGCTGGCCCTGTGCCAATTACCATCGGCATCAATGTACGTAATGGCAGTACGTTTGTCAACCGGATTGAAGGGCAAAAAGTGCACTTCCGTGATATTTGCACGTGCCTAGAAAAATCGTTATTTTTCAGTGTCCAGAAAAGAACAGAATAGTAGTACCTACTGAACTAGCATAATACCATTTTCTGTTGTTTTCTAAGCCTACCTCCTTTGGATCGGCAAGCATGTTAACAATGGCTTCATCGATGGCATCCTGATTCTCGAGTCTTGATGCTCTGGCTGCAAGCAACACAACTGTGTCTTTTTCCATATCTTTGTTAAAGACCTGCAAATTGTATCCATTTGTGTATATAATTCCTATTATTGCACGGTAAGTCTAGACTTCTTTATTCGACAACCAGATATTGAGTCATAGTCTGTACCTCGATAAGATTTTTGTCGACAGTGAGGCGGTTCAGGGTCAAAGTTCCGGTTTTATCGCTGCAAAGAACGTCCATGCCCGCCATTTCTTCAATTGCTGTCATCCTTTTTGTAATAGCACCCTTGTAAAATAAAATAAAACCCAATTATGGATACTCTACTTTATCCTTTTTGTTGAATTAGAAGACAACATAAGCGAAGGCGATTCATGTACATCCGTTCCAATTTGTAGCATTAAAATCCAATGTGAGTGACACAAGGGAAATATTGTGCTAATTATATAGAACCTAAATAATGGGCTATAGTTGTTGAGGGATGAACCTGTTGAGAGAGTCGATGAGAACCGAT
>CM046375.1:25382753-25521392 GCA_025413485.1 Ficus microcarpa
AGCAAGCGTTACAGATAAAACCGTGGGCATGGCAATAGGTATTCCTCCAATTAAGAGAACAAGAAGGTTGTTAATTCCATCTCTGTAAGTACGGTGCTGTACGGGGAACATCACAATGATTTCCAGAATCATTCCGACAGCTATGGAACAAATGCAGAAGTTCCCAATGGATGTAAGGACCTGCTGAAAATGTCCAACAACTTCAGTGGAGTCAACCAAGTGTGCAGCTTTTCCAAAGAAAGTGTTAACTCCAGTTGCTATAACCACTGCTTCAATCTCTCCCTGCTTGCATGTTGAACCAGAAAAAACTTCATCGCCTTTTCTCTTTGTGACGGGTAGAGATTCTCCGGTAAGTGCCGACTGTAAAGAACAAGTTCCAGTACTTAAAGATCTAAACTTCATCTAACAAATCAAGTTGTAACAAGATTGTGCACATCTATGTTGTGTAGCTTATCAATTCTTAAATGGAACTTCTTCAAGTTTTTTCAAGTGCTTGCCTGGTCGATTTTCAACGGATCCCCTTCCAGCAGGCGGGCATCAGCGGGGATGATATCTCCGAGCTTTATGCTGATAATATCTCCCGGAACTAAAATAGATGCATCTTGCTCTTGCCACTGACCATCTCTGAGAACCTGTCCCAAGAAATGTGAATTAAGATTCTTGTGTTTATTGATGATGATCTCTGAGATGCACATAAGGTTCGGTTAAACCAGGCTTACCCTTGTTTTAGGAGCTAAGCGAGCCATAAGTGCTGCAGCGGCGTTCCCAGCATTGTTTTCTTCTATAAAACTGATTGTGGAGTTGAGTATTAGCAGGCAAACAATCCCCACAAAGTCTTGCCAATCAGGACCTTGTCCCTGAGATGTTGTGCCATTATAAACAAGAGAAAAGTTACACCGTCGAACTTTTGGGCAGAGGATTAAAATGATATCTGAAGTGAAAATTACTCACTCCACCATTAGCAAGGGCAATTGCCATCACAGCTGCAGCTTCCATGACCCATGACAACGGATTCCACATAAAACCAAGAAATTTCAAGAATTTGTTCTCCTGCATTGAAATTAAAAGAATGGTTTTCACAAAGTTTTCTTTTTTCTACAACAGCCGATTTTCTCCATTTAGCAAAATCTAAGTTTCGAAAGATGAATTTGTAATTTAGTACTTACTGGCTTCTCTTCAAGCTTGTTGGGTCCAAAAATCATCAATCTTGCTTCAGCATCTTCAGACGAAAGTCCTTCCCGTGATGTTCTTAATAGTTCAAAAACTTCTTCTAACGGCAACCGTTCCTATTAAACCAGCATGCATTTACACGCATCGTTATGGGGGCACAAAATTTGAAAAGTTTGGTTAAATAACCATCATCATATCAGTGACGAAAATTACCAAATCAATCCCTTCCCGATTGAAATTCTCAGGATTCAGCAACGGTTTCTCCAGATCCTCGGCCATGATTTAGTCTTCAAAACCTATACTTGGATCCAACAAAATATTTCCCATGAACACGAGGATGGTAGTTTGGAACTCAAATGTACTATTTGACACAATTATCTTAGTTGACTCTCCAAAAATGCTTCAGGGCATTTACGAAATTTAACTCCGATTAGATTTAGTAGAAAATCGAACGTCGGATGAAATTCAATGGCTATAATCTCCAACATGCACATTTAAGCTTGCAAGTAACCCAAAAAAAAACAGAAGTAGATATTACTTACTTACAATGCAAGTTTGAAAGGTGGGAAAGACTACTCCAAGAATTGTGGAAGCAGAAGTGGGAGATGAGCAGCCACCTCCTCCTCCTCCTCTTCTTCTTCCTACGATGACGATGAAGGCGGTTCGGGATCCGTATCACTGAGAAGCTGAGTTAGGTGATTGGAGAAGTGGCAAGTTTAAAAAGGGAGTACACTGAAAATATGAACATGTGTAAATGATTTGGTAGTTGACCGTTGGTTGGAACTTGTACTACTAGGTGAAGAGGCAGATATGTAATCCTACTCTTTGCATGGTGGCCACATCTGGGTCGCGTCGCCATTTTTCATCGATTTATTATTATTATTTTTTCTATGATATTATTGTTATTATTGTTATTATAATAATTATTATTATCATTATTATGTTGTGTATTGAAGGACTTGCGTAACAACCATTCACAACTTGCCGTTCTAACCTAACGGTCCTTCCCTCCAAAAGACAGGTGAAAAATGTTAACACAACCTAACATTAATATGAATAAAAACAGGTATAGGAAACATGGGAAAGTGATTGATTAGGTTTTCAACGACCACGTTTTGGAAATCTGGAGGGGGTCCCAACTCCCTAATCTTTTGGGCAAAAAGGTAGATTGATACACAAAAACTCTATTTAAACTCAAACAATAAAAATAATTGTATGAATCACGTGTCAAAACATGTCTATAATTTAGATATAATCAAAATGATCAATTGATGGACTGAACTTCAAAGTTTAAAATTTTTAATTTCAAGTTTAACCAAAAAACTATTTTTAATTTAAAAACTAATCGGCCTAAAACACAAGTTTATGAGACATCCACTTGAAAGCTGTAAGTAGTATTTATTTATGGCAAATAATTAGAGTAAATGGTAAGTTTTAAAAATATTTGTAATAAATAGTAAATTTATTATTATTAAATCATTTTAAGATTTACTAGTATTAAAAAATAAGAGTCCACAATTTGAATCTTGGATTACACACTCACACACTTAACCACTTGAACTAGTCCCAAATGATAAAGTAAATTTACTATTTATCTAGTAAATATTTCAAAATCTTGCTTTTAATCCCCTTAAGGAAAATTATTATAAATAACATTTTACAAAAACAGTTCTAAGATTTAAAAAATTTGAAATAAATAGAAAATTTATTTGGTAAATAATAAGTTCACCATGTAAATAATTTATCTCGTAAAATTTTTATGTACCATTGTTTACTCTAAATTTTTTAAAAATCCGCTATTTAATTTAATTATTTTTAAAAATTATTATTTATTTATTTCTTATTTTATTTTATTTTATTTCATACCGCAAAGATCTTTTTACTACAATTTTCGAGTTGCAGGTTGCTTGTGAGTTGTGGGTCCCAAAGCTCATCTACCTCAAAGTTGGGTATTTAACAGTAATAACTCTCAAATTTATCATTTTTTGACAACTTACCTCTCAAACTTTTAATTTTTAGTAATTTACCCTTTGAATTTAATAAATTATAGCAATGTATCATCTATCAATTAATTTTCTATTAAATTGATTATGAAAAATCCATATATGACTCATGTGAAGATCAAAAAAATTTTTTGATTTCAAAATTTTAATTTAGTGTAAAATTAACTAAAATGAGTATATTAGAATAATTTAACAAATTCAAGAGATAAACTACCGAAATTAAAAATTTATGAGGTAAATAGAGGTGGAAATTTGGGCCGGGCCAAGCGTGCCGGCTTGCGACTCGTAATTTAGGCCCAGTCGGTGGCCCGGCCTGGTTCGCATTTTATGGGCCCGGTAAAAGCCCGGCCCTATAGTAAGGGTCGGGTTGGGCCGGGCTCTCCTTTTAGGCTCGACTGGCTAGGCTGGGCCGGTCCAAATATTTAAACCCGATGGGTCAGGCCGGCCCGTTCATTATTTAAAAAAAATAATAATTAAAAAATTTATATGTATATAAAATAAAATAAAAATTAAAAAAATAAAAGTTTAATTATAATCTTAAACAACTAAAATTAAAAGTTTAATTATAATATTAAGTTAACTAACTAATATTATAATTATTAAGTACTAACTAAGCAATTATAATATAAATATAAATATAAAAATTAATAGAAATAGTATAATAACAAAGTATAAAATTTTTTATTTTTTTATCTAAGATAAAATATTAAGATAAATTATTAAATTATCAAAAATTACAAATTTATTCAAAAATTACAAATAAAAAATAAAATCAAATAAAAATTTAAAAAATTGGGTCGGCTCGGCCCGCTCACAGCCCGCTCTAAGCCCGTGGGCCGGGCTGGGCTTATATTTCAAAAATTCTTGCCGGCTCGGCCAGGTCCGTATTTTAAATGGGCCGGGCCGGGCCGGCTCAAAATTTTAAAATAGCCCATCGGGCTCGGGCCGGGCCGGACGGCCCGAATTCCCACCTCTAGAGGTAAATTAGCTGAGGATAATAAATTTAAAGGCATCGGTACTAAATACCCGTAAAAGGTAGGTACGTCTTTCAGGTTAATGGGCCAACTGTGTGGGTCCCTAAGCCCAATTTGGGAAGCATTTCGCTTCTTGGACTTGACACTCCCAAGTCGTTGGGTCAGAAGCTAGGCCCATTTTCTGATTATCGGGCTTCAATTCACCAACTCAGGAAGAGAGAACACTCAGGTTTGTCTGCTTCAGTTTCTGTTGATTCGTCATAGGCTCTTACGTTGAGGTTGGGCAGGGAATCCAAATTACCTAATTAACAAACAGATGGACTAAAAAAAGCTTTTGTGCTTTCCACTTTCCTATGGGATAAATCATGTGGGTTCTGGTTCATGTCTTCACGAGAAAGGATATAATATTACACACACATATATTTATATGTCTGTGTTACTAGATAAAGTTACAGTCTACATGCAGAGAACTAGTCATGGTGTATTTAAATTTTATTAATTATCACCCAAGTTGGTAATCTAGCAACTCGTGAGTAGTCAAAGCTATTTTAAAAGCTTAGCTTGCGTTTGACTCGTCGGTTAGAGATGAAATTTTTAAGTTAGAGTTAGTTGATTTTTCAAAAATTAGTTATAATTTTTATTGACTTTTTAGGAAAAATAAAAAATAAAAACTGAGATAAAAAAGTATAATTTAGTTTGAGTTAAGTTTAAATGCCAAATGAAGTCTTAAATTCTAAATCTTGTAATAAATTAGGTGTAAATTTACAGTTCTATTATATCTGCAACTACTTTAATGTATGTGTAATTATGTACCAAACTTCCATTCTCAAGGGAAAAAAAAAATGATTGAGAAGCACACGAACGCATAAATAGAGCAATTAATTAATTAGATTAGGTACAAGTTTCTAAATGTACAGATCGTATAACATTTTGCAAGCTGTAAATGTATGACAATTGGAGCTATACTTTAGGATGTTCATTGGATGAGGATGAGAACAGTCTTGTTTAGAAAAAACCTAGTCACTTCACTACATAGAAGGCATGTTCCTCGAAGGAACACTCGCATACAATTTGTTTTTTTAATTCCTCCATCTTTGTCGGAACTAAGCCAAGGATACTGGACAAGTTTCCATTTGTTTTATCTCATTTTTCTTCCGAAAGCTTATAATCAAATATTCATTATTTATAATCAATTCGCGCTTAGATTTATGAGCATGTTATATAAGAGATTAGGCGATTTGATTAAGAAAAAATTATAAGAACTATATAGTATAAACTTTTTTTTTTAAAACCGTGTTTGTGCATAAGCACTGTGCATACTAGTAGCATACACTCGTCTAAATATAAATATTACTATATATTTAAAAAACCTAGCTTGATTATTCGACCAACCGACCAATGAGATATAAAAACAAGCCTATTTATTTGAATACGTAGAGCCAGCCAATACTACTAAATACTAACTTGGTTTTCTCTATTAATAAGTTGAAGATTGTCATAATCTATTTTGTCCAACGTGTTATCTCCCCATTTGACCAAGCATCTAATCCTCCAAACTCCAAAGCTTATCTATCTTACTAAGAAAGAAAACAAACAAACAAATTAAAGGAAAATAAATAAATAAATAAATAGAAGAGTTCTAGTTAATTCCTTGATTGAAGCTAAAGTGTATAAAAATGAGGAAAAACTATATACATATATATTGTTAAAAAATTTGGTTTTTTTTTTTGTTGTCATTTTTATTGAATTTTGGTGTACATGGATTATGATTTTTGTGGAACTCTAGTGATATTTGGTAAAATATGGTGTTTGTTTAAATATTACAGTGATGGAATCCAAAAAATCCAGCGAAATCGAAAATTTCTGACCGATAATCAGTTGGTTACGGAGTTTTTGGTCGATAACCAATTGGTAACTATTTGGTTATCTATCGATTGTCGGTAATGAACTAGAACCAGTTGGTAACCATTTGATTACCTACCAGTAGTCGGTAACCACCTGGTTACCACTTGACAACCAATTGGTTACCTATCAGTGGCAATAGTTACCAATCGGAAACTTGTCGGCGGTTGGTAACCAATTAGTTACTAACTGGTAATCCAGATGATTATATCATAGATACTAATTAATAATTACAATTGGTATTTTAAAATAATTAGATAAATAAAATTTATGATGTCATATTATATCATTTCTTAGAAGATTTTTTTTTTTTGTGCGCGGTAAAATCGATCCAAGACATGATTTGGTAATTTTTTTTTTTTTTTTAAGTGTTGTTACGTTAGAAGCTGGGCACATTTTTTTGATGATTGAGCTTCATTTCACAAACTCCCGAGAGAAGATACTCATGTTTGTTTGCTTCTTCTCTGTCCGTTGATCCATGGGCTTTCAGATTTAGGTTGGGCGGCTGAGATGGAGAGAGATCATTACAAATTACCTAATTAACAAAAAGAAAGATAAAAAGATAAAATATTGTATATATAGCAAAGCTTATGTGCCTTCCACTTTCCTATGGGATAAAATAAATCATGTGGGTTGCGGTTCATGATAAAGGATATAATTATATTTATATACATATTATATACCATTATTACTAGATAAAGTTACAGTCTACATGCAGAGAACTAGTAATGGTGTATATTTAAATTTTATTAATTATCATCCAAGTTGATAATCTAGCAACTCGTGAGTAGTCAAAGCTATTTTGAAAGCTAGCTCTCTTTAGTCTTTACCTCAAACAAATTACTTAATATACTAAAAGAGTGTAATCTTTTACTGTACAGTATCTAATCCTCCAAACTCCAAAGCTTATCTACCTTACTAAGAAAGAAAACAAACAAAGAAACAAACAACTTAAGAAAAATAAATAAATAAATAGAAGAGTTCTAGTTAATTCCTCGACTGAAGCTGAAGAATTAAAAAATGGGGAAAAACTATATATATATATCTTAAAATTTGTTGGGTTTTTTTTTGGGGTCATTTTTTTGAATTTTGGTATACATATATTATGATTTTTATGGAACTCTGGTGATATTTGGTAAAATATGGTGTTTGTTTAAATATTACGGTGATGGAATCCAAAAAATCCAGCGAAATCGGAAATTTCCGACCTGTAGTCATTAGTTGGTTACAAAGTTTTTGGTCGATAACTAGTTGGTAACCATTTGGTTATCTATCGGCGGTCAGTAACTAACTAGAACCTGTTGGTAACCATTTGATTACCTACCGGCATTCAGTAACCACCTGGTACTATTTGATAACCAACTAGTTACCCGGCAATGACAGTGGTTATCAATTGAAAACCTGTCGACGGTCGGTAGCCAGTTAGTTACCAACTAGCAATCCAGATGGTTACATCATGGATACTAATTAATAATTGCAATTGGTATTTTAAAATAATTAGATAAATAAATATTTATGATGTCATATTATATCATTTCTTGAAATATTTTTTTTTATGCAGTAAAAAACAAGATTTTGTGGTATTTTTTTTAAAGCTTCCGTTTAATATTACATCTTAAACTCAATATTTTTATTTCAGTTTTTGTTTTTTTTCTTTCTGAAAAGTCAATAAAAATTATAACTAGTTTTTAAAAAGTCAACCTACTCAAACTTAAAAATTTTAACTCAAACCGTTTCACCAAACGAGCATTGATAGGTTCCATTTTTTGATGATTGAGCTTCATTTCACAACTCCTGAGAGAGGATACTCATGTTTGTTTGCTTCTTCTCCATCCGTTGATTCATAGGCTTTCACATTGAGGTTGGGCGGCTAAGTTGGAGAGAGATCATTGCATATTACCTAATTAACAAAAAGAAAGATAAAAAGATAAAATATTGTATATGTAGCAAAGCTTATGTGCCTTCCACTTTCCTATGGGATAAAATAAATCATGTGGGTTGCGGTTCATTAGAAAGGATATAATTATATTTATATGCATATTATATACCATTATTACTAGATAAAGTTACAGTCTACATGCAGAGAACTAGTAATGGTGTGTATTTAAATTTTATTAATTATCACCCAAGTTGATAATCTAGCAACTTGTGAGTAGTCAAAGCTATTTTGAAAGCTAGCTCTCTTTAGTCTTTACCTCAAACAACTAAAGAACTGGAAAACGAAGAAATATGGAAAGTTCGTTTTTCCTAAGGCGTATTAGCTACTTTTTTTTTTTTTTTTTTTTAAATAAATTCGAAGATCTTTTTTTTTTTTTTTTGGTGAATGTTTAATTCGAAGATGGTTGGCAGATTTAAGATCCATTTGAATCAACAACAGGTTAGGGGCATTGATAAATGTTATTATTATCCACTAAATTCTAAAAATTACCATTCAGTAACAGAATTTGAAAAACATGTTAAGAGTTGCTTTTACACAACTGCTTTTGCTATCATTATGCCAATTTATTAAAATATCCTTAATAATTAAGAATAATTTGTATGCATTAGAGTGTTCGTATTTTATTATTATTAGTTTTTTGAATTTGGATATAGAAATTTGAATTCTATATCTTATAATAGAGTGGGGTGTGAATTCATAGTTTACGCTATGTTCGCAAACTATTTTAACGTATATGTAATTGTGTACCAAACTTCCATGCTCGAGAGCAAAAAAAAAAAAAAAAAAAGGGTAATCATCGAGAAGCCCACGAGCACATACATAGAGGAATAAATTAGCTTAGGTAACAAGTTTGTCATTTTTTTTTTTTCCCCTCCTCTCTGAAGGATTAGGTAACAAGTTTCTAAATGTACAGATCGTACAAGATGTTGCAAGCTGTAGATGTATGACAACTTGAGCTATACTTTAGGATGTTCATTGCATGAGGATATGAAATGAACAGTCTTAATTAGAAAAAACCTAGCCACTTCACTAGAAGGCATGTTTCCTTGAAGGTACACTCACACACACACACACACACACACGCACACACATATATATATTTTAAATTCCTCCATCTTTGTCGGAACAAAGCTAAAATATTGGATAAGTTTCCATTTGTTTTATCTCATTTTTCTTTCGAAATCTTATCATCAAAGATTCATTACTTACAATCAATTCTCATTTAGATTTATGAGCATTTTATACTCCACATAAGAGAATATTGCTCTATGATTAAGGAAAAACTACTTGTACTATTAGTATACACTTTTTTTTTTTAATTACTGTGATTGTGTGTATGTGGTGCATATTAATAGCATACTTTTTATCTTTATAATATGTGACATTTTGGTTTTCTAACTTTCGAGAGATATCACGGTCTCTCTAACAATATTCTTCTTGCTTTCTTTTGTCCCAACTTGTTTCGGTTTTGAGATTATTGGGTGCTTAACACGCTTGGGATTTGAAAATTAATGCTTCTGCAGAAAAATCCCTGCCTAATTATTCGACCAACCGACCAATGAGACATAAAAACAAGCCAATTAATTTGAATACGTACAGCCAGCCAATACTACTAAATACTAACTTGGTTTTCTCTATTAATAATAAGTTGAAGATTGTCATAATCTATTTTGTCCAACGTGTTATCTCCCTATTAGACCAATATCCAATCCTCCAAACTTCAAAGCTTATCTACCTTACTAAGAAAGAAAACAAACGAACAAACAAAGAAACATATTAAGAAAATAAATAAATAAATAAATAAATAGTGGAGTTCTAGTCAATTCCTTGATTAAAGCTAAAGTGTCTAAAAAATGAGGAAGAGCTATATATATATACATATATATATATATTATAGTTAAGTGTGATTATCCTTTATGTTTAGTTTGGTTTTCGTTTTGTATTCATGTATTGGTTGAACAACAACCATATCTATGGAGATTGGGTTATGTCTGCATTGACCGGCAAAAGCCTAAACCAAATATTTGTAAAAGGATATAGATTCTGATATCAAATCTGAGGTAACCATAGGTAAAACATAAAAATTTGCCTCTCCAAATTATCTCAAGATATGGTTAGATTCTAACGTTTTGGGTGCTTTGAATGTGGAACAAAGCCATCTTGGCTTATATATTTGGGGATTCTCCCAATCTATCTTAAATCATATCAGAAAAGATTTTTTTTTTTTTTTTTTTTTTGTACATAGTCATCTGCGATTGGTGGGATGGGCATTCGATGGAGAACCATTTATTTTTCTTTTTAACATCCACCATCCAATTCAATTATGAATAAATCTATTTAAATTCAATCAATATAGTCCAATTTATTTTATCATTCAGTTCAGAATCTATCGGATTGGATGATTGGATTATATCAATGTTTTAATAATAGCTTACTAGCTAAAACCTACTCAAAAAAATAAATCATGTCTCGTAGACATCAATTAAATTCTCCATTATACATTCATCATATAACATTAAACAAAAATCACCCAACATAGTAAATAAACCGAATACGATAAGTTCATAAAGCGTAATCCTTTTCCAAATTAAAAAAACAAAACACTAGGAAAAAAGATAAATACATAGTAACGACTACTAGTAGAAAATACCGATTTAGAGGTTACTATGGATACAAGTGTAATCAAAACATCTAGTTTTATAGAAAGAAAGTAATTTGGTGTGACATATAATATGCAATTACTTTTTATACGCATAAGGATTAAATTGAATTTATTAGATTTTCAAAATTTATGTCCAATATCCAATTAAATTCTATTAGATGAGTAAAATTATTATCCAAATCCAACTAATTATATTTATACATCGGATTTTTTTTGGATGAATTGAATTGGTTCGATTAGATCAATTGGATAACTGGATCTTATGCCCCTCCCTGGCTTGAGTCGATTAAGTAGTTGTTTAATAAACAGGACTCTTCTTTAACTTGAAGCAAACTGTTGTTTAATTGCTCATGTAACTTGTTATTCAGGAAAAAGAAAAAAGACAGTGCATAAGGGGCTGTACTCTATTTTGTCCTTAGTCTAATCCCCAGTAGAAAGATTGTTATGTGATGGTTGGTTCACTATTTTATTTCAAAATAAAATGTACTTTTTCATCTCAATTTTTATCTTTTTTTGAAAAATTTTTTTGCCTTTTTTGAAAAAGTTTTTTATCTTTTCTGAAAAGTCAACAAAAATTATTATTAAAACTTAAAATTTCTAACTCAAACTTATTCACCAAACGGACCCTTAATATATATTGAATCTTCAGTCCAGACATTATGGATTAAGCACCACAATTTTTTTACTAATGAGAGCAATAATTTTTTTTACTCAAAAAAAAAAAAAAAAAGAAAAGAAAAGGTGCACACAAAATCTATGGTAGTATCATAAACCGTTACAAAATTACACGATGATAAAGAAAGAAAATTATAGGAGAATCTCACACCTCGCTTTCTTTTTCTCGATCCGCATACTAACTTTGTATTAAGGTAAACATTAGACTCTAATACACTCAACACTACACGAATCAAGCTAGCATCACTCGCAGAACATTGTAAAAGAAAATCCCAATTAGCTGGCTAATCTGATTAAACTAATTAGACAGGTATACGATAACGTTAGAAATATATATATATATATATATATATAAAAGAGCCAGTGCAAATGATGACAGCACTTACACTAGTGAAAACTGGATATGCAATTCTAATAATAAGACCATGTTCCATAGAGATTTCCTTATTAACAGTTGGCATTTCAGTTTCTTCATCGAATAAAACAAACCAAATTGAAAGAAATAAATAACAAAGATTAAAAAATGTAAGAGGATCCTTTTTTAAATGTGAGCAGTTTCTATTGGAGATTGTGTTGAGTCCTTAAAGAATCCAACCAAACCAACGGCCCACCTCTAAAATTGAGGTCAGATTGCCGGAAGGCTGTTCCCATAACCCAAATCCACTGCCTTGTCTTGATTAAGCAGCTCTCCTCTTTTCATGCACTCCTTTGCCACTTTTCTAATCCATCTCTCTTCGAAGCTCATATATTTATATATGTATATATGTATATTTATATATAAGTATTTATCTATATACATATAATTAAGTATTTGTTTAATTAACATTGGTACGAAGATCAAAACTTTGTATTATAAAATTATGACTTCCAAAACCCCACGTTCACTCCCTCTTTAACTTCATTGAAAACAATGCTTGCAAATCCCTCAGTTTCCGAACCTGACCATGTTCACCCCCTCCCTTGATAACACAGTCAACTTCTTTCTTTCTTTCTTTCTTTTTTTTTTAAATCCATGTTTTCGAGATTCTACATATCTGTTTCTATATCTATATCTATATATATACATACCTTTTACTCTCATCTAACTCTCAGGCCTAATCAAGGGCTCTTGGAAGTCTTTCTCTATATTCCAAGCTAATTCAGTTCTTTTTCTTTTTTCAATTTTTTTTTTTCCATCCATATTAAACCATGGACGTTGTGGTTCAGCAATGCAACAAGTCAAGCCGAGCCAAGGCCTGCCCCGCAAAGGGAAAGAAGGGTCATGGCGGGTTCTCTAGAAGATGTGCGGCTTTGGTTAAGGAGCAACGTGCTAGGATTTACATCCTTCGCCGATGCGCCACTATGCTTCTTTGCTGGTACATTCAAGGAGATGACTAAACTTATTTAAAAAAAAAAAAAAAAAAAAAAAGGAGAAGAAAAAAAAGTCATCTCTTTGTTTATGATCTCTATCTCTATCTATTTGTTCTCTCACTTGGTATTAAATTATGGTCACATACTATTAAGTATTCGTTAAATACTATATGTCATGAGGATTCGGCTTCTGAACATGCTGGTCTGGTTGGTTTTGGTGAAAACCCTTTTGCGTTTTCTTTCTTCTGAGGACTCTTCCCTTCTCTTTTTACCTGATTGGAGACAAACCAGTTGGGTTTTTGGGTGACTCAGAAGAGGTTTATCGAACGCAATTCTCTTGCTTTTTCACCAATCGGGCACGTCGAAGCATGGACAGTACTACTACTACTGATGGCCGTGGAACTGAAATGGAGGGATCTTTGTGTTATCTGGCTTTGATGGGAATTGTTAGCTGCTATGCTATGGGATATGATCATGATGTATAATCTTTTTAATAACCATGTTATTATTATTATTATTATTTTTTTGTTTTTTCCCTTGTAATTTTCTTTGGGGTTGAAGAGAGGAAAAGTTGTTTTATCACCCTTGGAAAAATGTGGGGACTAGTAGCTAAAACGTGTTGATTATTTGTACTTCGTAATATGGTTTGTTAAGCTATGTTTAGCCATGTCTTTTCTGTAATAATGCTAGTTGCTGACTGTCCAACTAGAAATTTTAATAATAATAAATTGTAAGCCTTATGTTTAAAGGTATCAAACGAATAAATTCGTAATGTTATGTTAGGGGATTTTTTTTTTTTTTTTTTCCACGTCTCGTATATCTTTCTTTGCAGATATGTTTGTTCCAAAATCTATTTTGCAGTCAACATCAGAGTAGATCTCGTTTCTTTTTCTTTTTTTCTTCACTCCATCCATGATTACTATGGCAAGAGAAAATTTCTGTGCATCTTGAGTACTTGGATTAGCCAAGCACTTTTCGCCAAAGGACAGGAGGGAAAAATATAATTTACGGAAAATCTTGTGGATGAAAAGCACTAATAACAGTGAAATGGTACAAGTACAACCCACGGACATATTTTGTCAATTTGACAAAAGTAAACACCGTTGTCAAATTAGGAGTGGCGTGTTACACATTTGTAAATTTAAGGGGTAAATTGCTAAAATAAAAAAAAAAAAAAGTTCAAGAAGTAACGACGCAAATGAGCCTAGATTCTTTAGAGGCTTGTGCATCGCGATTCACTATAGTGGCAGGGGCAACTAACGTCATTGAGAGCGGCTCTATTGCACGCAGTAGAACGTTACAAAGTGACATTGCACCAAGAAAGATTAAAAAGAGTGAGAGAAGTAAAGAAGAAGATGGATAATTTGAGGGAGGAAGAAGAATTTAGAGAGAGAATAGAGAAGAGAAGAGAGGAAAATGATTCAATATTAATCAACATGGTCTGGACTGAAAAATACTAGCGCTATTTATGACGACATAAGAACCTAATCATACTTCGAATAAATCTTAATAATCCTCTAATATAAAATCTTAAGCAAATTTAATAGATAAACTCCTAATTAATTATCTTTGTTTCTAGTCGGATTTTCTCGGCATCTCTTCTACCGACATAACTACCAAGTTGTAATCTTTTTCCCATGCATTCCAACGGACGATTATTGATGATATTCAATGTCTATGAGCGTTTTCAGTTGCTTCCAAACTGTATACTGTTTGGACAGAACTTGGCACCACATAATGTGGGAATCTACGTGTAATTCACTAGAACAAATATATCCAACTCCCATATATTATTGTACTGTCACAACTTCCGGAGACTAGATCTATCATTTTCACCTAAAAAAATAAAGATCTAAAAAAAAAAATCCTATTGATAGATACTATTTTGAACTGTTAGATCTGTATCAAATTTTGTCCGACAAAATGAGATTAATTAAAAAAAAAAATACATGATCACTGTTTGATTTTACTTGCTAAAAATTTAGCAGGATATTCCTCTCAACGTAGAAAAGACAAAACACATTGAAGCAACAAAAATTGTATAATCTTCAAACTCTAGCACATCATTGTTCAATCCAGTCCTTGAAAAGCAAAATCATGTAGAGTGGAACGTTCACCGCAGCAATGATGGAGAGCATTACGAATGTGCGCAGCAATCTCTGGATCACAATCTTTCTCCATGATTTGCTGGTCCTCAGTGGTAATAACGTCATGTGATCTGACCCCATTTCTCCACCATTATCCACACTCAGAGAGATATCTGACTCTTGGGAAATAATATTTTTTCTCGCCGTTGGCCGAATAACAGCACTACCCCTGCTGCTACAGAAGAACACACACAAGAAAAAAGATACACAATATAACATGCTAATTACTAAATCAAATGCGGGCAGAACTGCGTATGAACTAACAGCTAAGACCAGACCTTTCTGGATTCATATCACTCGAACGTGTTACTATAGGAGTGTTTAAGGTTTTCTTAACCAAATGCATTGATCCTTCCGCATCCCACATCATTTCGTACTCGCAGTTTGGATCTTCGTTTTTCTCTTTCGTCACACTGAAAAGGCTACTTAGCAGTTGTTTTCCGTACCGCAGTAAGCCACTCAACTGATGCCAGAAACTTGTGTTGCTAGTCGGCCAAAGCAGCAGCGCAAGAATGGTGAAAAGAAATAGTATGAGATACCTGAATATTAAATAACAACCGCGAGTTTCAGGACAAATCAACTCAAGCACAAGTGTTGTTAAAGTTTACAAATTTGATTTGGGGATTTACCATATATAAATGAAAATTTGTGTCGGAAGAAAGCACAACTGGGTTAGTACCGCTTCATAAGAGCTTGATGCATTTTGAAGTACAAAATTAGTAGCAGACAGCAACATGAAAGACGGGTATAAGTTTCCCTGCTGCCAACTTACAGTCCCTAAAGTGTGCTGCAAAGTGTTGTTTAACAATGAATTCATGCCCTCATTAAGAGTTACACGTACCAGAAAAAGTGGGTCCTTACCTCCACTACACGCCTGGACGTTGACTCATGAGTTATGGTGCACTGATCATGATCATGACCAGATAAGATAAGTACCTGAAAATAAGTACTTATTATTGATTGCCTAAGTCACAAAGATACTTCTACACGGGCGCAATATGAAATGTCTCAAGTGTCAACAACTTGGTTGATGCTCCTTTTTTACATGTCGACAACGCGGAGAGTGAGTGGTCGGTATGATTTATATTGTTCCTAGTCTCTGCCCAATGTCTGTATCAAGACAGCATATTCATGCACAAGATTGCATTACTTGAGAGAAAAGAGAACTTACTGGTTTTATCAACTCAAGTAAGAAGTCAGATGATTCCTCAGAAATGTAATTCTGGTACCTGTACATTTGAGAAAAAGGTAAACGAAAAAATCATAAGCTAGAACAACAAGTGAATGCACTTTTCAGATCTACGTTCCACAGAAAGCGAGAGAAGGGGCATGCCTTATTTCTCCATCAGCCGTGTGCAAGATTCGCTTGACCAAAGAAAGAATAAAAAGTCAACTCATGTGAATTGTGGTGTTGACAAGACGGATAAGCAATTAGAAACAAAGGCACTTAACTTACAGCATAAACAATTTTTAAATACTAGAGAAAATTGTTTGGTCAATATAGAAAAATAATAAAGAATTGATACCTGGTTGATGACGGGAGATTTACGATTAGGACCACAATATGTCTCATCCCGTCGATATAATGGAATATGGGTCAATAAAACCCTTGGATATGAATGAGCATCTAAAACAACACAAAATGCACAAGGGAATTACTTCGATAAAGTGACCACATGTCTCAACACAAGAATAATTAAGTCAGTATTCTATACCTACCCAAAGAGACATTCTTCACAAATTCCAGAGGTGACGAAGCTGGATTTTGTTGGTGACGTGCTGCAGACGCAATCACAGTTTAGATGAACTAAGAGGAATCAATTCTATAGCTAAACATTACTGGAATTCAATGCAGTTTTTTTCTTTTCTTCTTCTTCTTTAAAAATAAAAAATAAAAAATAAAATAATACAGAGAAAGAACGGTTACTTGTTTCCTTTACCATCTAGAGTTTGGGCATCAATGGCTATAAACTCTACTTTTCCTGCCGTAAATCGATAGTTTCTTTTCCCAAACTCCTTTTCATACCGATCGACAACCTGTATAAAAGTAAAACAAGGAAATAAAATTGAAACACAATTCAAGTTGCCAAGATGTTATCAACTAGTCACCTAAACTTCCTCATTTTCCTATAACAAACAAATTTTTAATGACTTACACATGGGTACCGGAAACCCGTGCACTAGTATGAGAAATTCGGGGAGCATCTAGTGGCAACATTAAAACTCACCTCTGGCCTATGAGCTAGGATACTTTCATAGCCAATGTCATGGTTTCCAGGTATGGAGTGAACTTTTATATCTCTATGCCTTCCTTGTGAATCCAGAGCGAAAATATGTTTAAAACGGTCTAAAGATTCCTGCCATCTAATCAAACAAGAATATTTTACTGGCATTCATCTGTCACAAAATAACAGCAGAAATGCATAAGAAACTGCTAAGAAAATATTCAATCTAAAGTAAACCAGTAAACCAAATAGCAGTTCCGATTCACAATAACTATGAATACAGCAGTACCAGAAAACAAGAAGCAGCTATAAAAACAGATATAAAGTTCTTACTCTTCATCCGCCAAATACGGGCCTCCATCAAAAAAATCACCTAAATACAAAATCACATCAGGCTTGAAAGGTAGAATAGATGAAAGGAATGCTCGGCGCATGTACAAATCAGTGTAGAATTGAGCCATTTCCAAAGCAAGTGATTTCTGAGCAAGACTGAGGGATGTTTTATCCATGAGCTGTTAAAGAATTGAAAAGTAAAATCTTATTCATATCTACGAACAAAAAAAATTGTCTTTTTTTTTTTTTCTATTAAAAAAAAAGAGACACATGAAATATGTTCACCTGTGGATCCGTAATAACAGCAATTTTCACGTAATCACCAGGATATTTTGCTTCATCTATCTGTATTTGCAATTAACAATGTAAATAAAGGCCTTCCCGTCTCAAAACATAAAATTATCAGTAGTATTACTATTTTATATTTCTATTTATTTTTGTTTGGTTAAAATTAGAACTTAAGTAGTATAGCGAAACCAATACTAAGTAGTCATTCAAATACGTAAACCAAACATAATATTGTGCTAATAATTCGTGCATCTGTAAAATTGTTGCCAAAACTAGATACTTAATATGAAATTAAGAATAATTAACCATAACAATTCAGATTGCTCATAGTATTAATGTAGAAGACAGAAACCGTTGGAGGCATATGTTCGTAAAACAAATACAAGGATCCTAAGTTTACTTTACTATCAAACTTAAACATGTCATAACATTAGAATAACAGTTTGTGCTGGGTAAAGTCTAACGGCAATTCTATACTTGACTCCACCTTATACAGCTCGAATCCCGGAGAATAAAATAAAACTAATTCAAGTGAACTTAGTAAAACCAAAAAGAGAGAAACAAATACTATTGAGCCCTGGAGAAGGGATATATATTTGACCTCGTTTGTTAGGAAATCTTAGCAAATTAAAGTACAGTCGTGCAGGAAATGCACGTTCCTGTTAAGGGTAAGTCAACAACAACCCAATGGAAGATTTCAAATAGAATATATGTCCAAAAGCATTTATATACATTATATAACATATATAAGGGGAAAATCTTAGCAAAGACTAGTGGGTTACGTGGATAGCACCAGTACATGAAATATCCCATAAAAATAAATTAAAACCCCAAAATAAAAATTATAAAAAAAAGGTCAAAAACGGAAAACCTTTCTTTTCTTTTTTCTTTTTAATCGTATTTGGAAATGAGATTGAGGAAACACGTCTCCTTCTTTTCTTTTATTCGTTGCCTAAACTTTCCTTCGTTTGCATTATTGCTCTTGCGAAACTAGCCATTTCAGACGGCCAATTAAATTTCCCTTTTTGATTGGCTTCTTCTTCAACGGGAAAATTATTTAAAAAAAAAAAAGAGCGCCTAAAAATAGTAACCCAGATCCGCGAATGAATTCAAGGAAATAAATTTAAATTTAAAAAAAAAAAAAAAGAGAGAGAGAGAGAGAGATAGGAATTTTACCGTGGAATTGGTGCGAAGAAGATGAGGCCAAGAGCAGGAGGAGAGAGAGGGAATCCAAAAGGCGAGCATCTCTCCGTAAAGGAGAGTCGCCGCCCAAACCACGCACAGTAACGCCGTTAGCTCCCGCTGCTTCATCTCTTTCTTCTTCTTCTCTTCCTTTCTTCTCGTTTCTTGTTTCTCTCCCTCTTTATTTATTTTCATTTATTTAGCGGGGTGGTTTTGTCTTTTTATTCTTATTTCCTCCAACTCAAAAAAGTCAACGCAAACTCTTTTTTTTTTTTAACTAGATATTAAACAGAGCAACAAACGACCCCTCAACCTCAGGAACCTAAACTGGAAAGACACGAACGAACCAAAACGAAAACACCAGCAACGGCCCAAAAAAAAAGAGAGAGAAAAAGAAAAAAGAAAAAAGAGCAGATGTCCATTTTAATCTTCAGATGGATGTTCTTCGTTGATGTTTTTATAAACTATCCCAAAAGGGAACGGTCCAACAGTATTGAAGTTAAGCAGTTTGTTTGCAAAGCTAGTGACATTTTTGACAAATGTATTGAGAATTTGCCAAAAACTAACATTTTTCACTACCTCTAAAAGATTATTATATGAACATTATGTTGGACGAGTAAAAGCTTAAAATTCATTGAAAAGTTGACGAGAATGCATTTTTCAGAGTCACAAGTTAGGGGAAACAGTGTTTTATGAATTTGGTGATTACTTTCTCATCAGATTCCCGAGTACTTACCGAACAAAACACTCGGTTATGGTTTTTTCTTAAGAGAAGCTCAAAAACAGTATAATTAAATAATCAAAACATACAGGTATATTTATGATCTGCACTAGTAAAAAACCAGAGATCTTTTTTCTGTGCAAAAGTAATGTATACACATAATGTTCTTAGGATGAGGCGAAGAGAATTTTCTTTTTTCATTCTTTTTCACTGATCCGTGTTTTGGTTCGGGCGTGTTGTGCCTACATTTTTCAGCCAGCCCACAACTTCCTTGATGGTTGGTCTCTTCAAAGGATTCGGGTTGACACACATACAGGCCACATCAAGTACCTGAATCATCTCTTCCTCAAAGCCCTTCCCTCGCAAGAGCGGGTCGAAGACTTCGTCTTGTTTTTCCTCGTTCCTCATCTGCTGAACCCAGACAACCAATTCTCTTGACACCCTTGGCTTGAACACCTCAACTGGTCTCTTCCCAGTGAGCAGCTCAAGCATCACAACCCCAAAACTGTACATGTCTCCTCTCAAAGTGGCCACCCACGCTTGACCGTATTCCGGAGGGATGTAGCCCAGGGTCCCAACAAGCTCTGTTGTGACATGAGTCTGGTAAGGCAGAATCAGCCTGGACAATCCGAAATCCGCCACATGAGCTTCGAACTTCTCATCGAGCAGGATGTTACTGGACTTTATGTCGCGATGTACGATGTGCGGTTCGCATATTTGATGCATGTAAGCCAACCCCAGGCTTGCTCCTTGCAAGATCTTCAGTCGAGTTGGCCAGTCTAGTTGTGATGGACCGTCAGGTTTCTCGTGCAACCAGAAATCCAAGCTTCCATTTTCCATGTAGGAATATAGCAGTAACCGGCATCCGTCGTGCGTGCAGTAGCCTTGAAGAGAAACCAGGTTCTCATGTTGAGCTGTGGAAAGAGCTTCGACTTCTGCTTTGAATTCCCTTTCCATGAGCCCCAAGTCTCCCGAAAGCTTCTTAATAGCCAGCTTGGTCCCGTTCGCTAGAGTAGCCTTGTAGACCAAACCAAAACCACCGCAACCGATGATGTTTGCCTGGTTGAAGTTATCGGTCGCCTTCAAGATTTCAGCAAGACTAAGATCTTTGATTTCATTGGTGTTATCTGGGAACAATATGACCACAGTGGCGTCCTTGTCAAACTCAGGAGCCACCACGACGTTAGAGTTGCTGGAAATCGTGTCAAAGTCGACCTTGTCACTGTCGCCTCTAGGAAGTATCCTCCTTGTAGATAATATCCACAGTGCTAGCAGCACGGTGACAAAGAAGCCGACACCGAAACAGGTCCCAACGACAACTCCGACAAGAAGCTTCTTGTTTGACTTTCTTCTCTGGCTTGGCCGAGACGAGGGTTGAGAGCAAGAGCGTTGCACAGCTGGAGGACCACACAATCCCGGGTTTCCATCAAAACTGGAGCTGGAAAAAGTATCAAATTGACCCCCAGATGGCACTGGTCCCTGGAGATCATTGTCTGCTACACTGAAATAAGACAAGAAGTGCAGGCCTTTTAGAGAAGACGGGATTTCCCCACTTAGATGGTTTCTAGACAGGTCTAATCTCTCCAAGTTAGTGAGGTTAGAGAATTCATCCGGTATGCTGCCAGAGAAGCTGTTGTTTTGGAGTTCCAATACATGGAGAAACTTCAACTGGCCAATCTCCGCCGGTATATCGCCGCTGAGGTTGTTGTTGCCCAAGTATATTGCAGGAGGAAGATTGGAAAGCTGATTGTACTGCTGATTTGTGGCATTTTTGGGACTGACAAACACAGGTAACTCCAGATAACTCCTATTCTGATCAAACAATCCTGAAGTCAAAACTGGAAGCAAACAAAGCTCCTCGGGAAATCCTCCAGATAAGAGATTAGTAGACAAGTCCAGGTAGAACAAGCTCCGTAGACTACCAAACCAGCCAGGAATAGACCCAGTCATGTGGTTAAGAGACAAGTCCAACACCTGAAGCTTCGTAAGCTTAGCGAGCCAACTGGGTACTTGACCAGATAACAAGCAACCACCCAAACCAAGAATCTGAAGATTTTGAAATCCATCAGGGTCTACAATGCTCTCATCCTCAGGGATGGCTTCATTCATGAAGTTTTTGGACAGAAGCAAAGCAGTCAAACTCTGACTACTCTTCAGAATCTTGAGAGCCCCAGTGATATTTGTCAGGCTATTATTGGAGATGGATATAAAAGACAATGACGTCAAAGAAAGTATCTCCGGCGAGACCTGGCCCGTTAGCCGATTTGCGGCCAATCTGACTGCTGTCAAGGACTTGCAAGAGTAAAGGCTCGAGGGAATCTCACCTGTGAAGTTGTTGTCTCCGAGGTCTAAAGTGGCGAGCCTTTGAAGCGCGGAGAAATCAAACTCAGAGAGATTGCCCACCAGAGAGTTGACCCGCAGATTCAAAGTTGACAGATTGGTACAATTCATCAGAGAAGAAGGCATAAACCCGGTGAAGTTATTGATATGAAGAAGCAATTTCTCTAAACTGGCAAGCTTCCCAATATCCTCCGGGATTGAGCCGTTGAGTTGGTTGGAGTAGAGCTCCAGAATCCGGAGGTTGCTCAGTCGACTGACGCCGTCTCCGATTGGTCCATAGAGGCGGTTCACAGACAGAGAGATCTGTTGCAGCTTAACGACGTCGTATAATTCGGCCGGGATCGGTCCAGAGAGATTGTTGAAGCCTGCACTGAACGTCTCGAGCATGGAACAACCCCCGATTTCTCGGGAAATTTCGCCGGTGAATTCGTTTGAGGAAAAATCCAAGAATCTGAGCTGCAAAGAATTACCCGTACCTGTAACGGTACAGAAATCAGAGATTGGGATTTGACCCAAAAAGCTGTTGTTGCTGACGTTGAAGCTGGTGAGAGACCCAGAATCCACTGAGGGCTTGAACAACGAAGACGGCAATTCTCCCTCGAACAGATTGCTCGACAAATCGACCGTCTGAAGCTTGTCGGAAACAGAGGAATTAGAAGACGACGACGACGATAGCCGGCCATGGAATCTGTTATAGCTCAAGTCGAGGACTTGAAGGTTATTAAAAGAGGAGAAGAATTCTGGTGGGAGAGAACCGGAGAGGGAATTCCGGGAGAGATTGAGTTCGGCGAGGTAATTAAGGTTGGTGAAGTTGTCAATGACGCCTTTAAGGCCTCTGGAAGGAAGAAGAAGATGGGTAACACGGAAGGCACCCTTAAAGACAACCTTGCAACTGATTCCTTCCCATTTACAACAATCAGTGGAAATAGACCAGTTCAGTGGAGAAGAAGAAGACGTGACGTTGCTATAGAAGGATAAGAGGGAATCTCTATCAAGCTCACTGCAGGCGTTCTGGGCAAAGCATCGCAGAAAAGTTGGCATCAGAGAGAGGACTAGAAGAAGACGGAGAACACCACCACCACCATGTTCCATGACCATTTTTTTGTCATATTTCATTGGGGAACTAAGGACAACGGAGAAACAAGACATGGGCTAGTGAGAAAAAAAGTAGAAGATGAAGATGAAGAAAGAAGAAAAAGCGGAGCAAGTGGGCTGGTGGTTAATCATCGTCGTTATCATAATCAGGCGTCGGATGGAACAAGTTGGACAATATACGCATCAGCGAAGGCGACGGCGACATGTGTAATCCGTTTTGGGTTGTGAAGGGATTGTAGAGAACACCCATTGACCAAATGAGATAGAGAGAGAGAGAGAGAAAAGGAGAGAGAGACGATGTTGATGGGGGAGGAAATGATAATTAATAAATAATAATAAATAGATAATAAATATTTATTATAAATGAAACATATTATATAATTGTTTTCTAAAGCGTTTACTTTGCTTGTGGGCGGCCGGTAGTGGCTGTTGTTGGACCTTTTCTAAGTCGATGGGTGGTGATGATGAATGATGATGATAATCAATCCATCACCCAATACTCCCAATTTGCGTGTGCAGAAGGATACCCAAGAAAAAAAAAATTTTTTTTTTCAAAAAGATCCTCTCTCTTTTTTTCACCATTTTTATTGTTTCTGTGAGGTGGGAAAAACAGAGAGAGGAAAAAAAAAAAAAAAAAAGCTTCTGAAAGGCATTTCATGCGAGTCTGAGAAGGGAAAACTAAAGAACGGAAACTTCCTATTTTATGACTTTTGACGTCTCATGAAGTTTCTTTCCATTTTCTTTTTGTTTTCTTTCTCTATCTGCCCTTTCTCTGTCTTGCGTGACGGAAGAGGCCGTAATATAAAAATGGAATCATTGGTGGGGAAGACGGGTTTTTGGGCTGGAATTTACCAAGTTGGAGGCATGAAATCGGTCTGGCTGAGTATAGATTATTGAATTTAATAAAATTTATATTTTAAAAAAAATCAAGAAAACAGAAATCTACCTTCGCGCAGGCATTTTGTCAAACAGAATGCGACCACCTCCTACAATGAGTTTTTATTAGGCAATGGTGAACCGAGACTGAAAGATCTAGCTTTGTCTTGTATAGTTAGTTTATAGCAAAAAAAAAAAAATATATATATATATATATGACTCTGTAAAAGAGTTTTTAAACACAGCCCCATGTCATTCTTGATGAAAACTTCCAGAATATTGGCATTTTTCAATCTACCCTGTGATTGAGAGAAGGTGAACAAGGTTAGATACTTTGCATGGTACAATAATTGACCATAAGGAGGACTTTAGTCAGATACGCTAATTAGTAAGCCTAGTGGGAAGGATCTAGCAAGCTAGAATTGAAAATAATAAAAATAATAAAAATAAATAAAATAAATATTTAATTTTTCTAAAAAAAATAAGAAATATTTAATTTTTCTTTAAAAAAAAAAAAAAACTAGGAAGGTGCTTTGTGAACTCTGTTGGGCGGTCTGGACTCTATAGTTGTGCGTTATTTGGGCTTACATCTAGTTGAAATTGGAAAAGAATCAAGTGGTACTCACTAACACACATTTATATATATCCACCAAAAAAGACACATTTATATATATTTATATAATGCTCAAAATATTTATAAATATATATACAAAAATTGCTCTCACAACTTTGAAGAATCTTCAAGTTCACTCATCAAGGTGAAAAGGATAAGTGATAGCTTATAATAAACACCATCGAACTACCAATATCGGAGCTTTGAAGAATCTACAAAGGCATTGATTGAGGAGCTAGTGAACCCTCGAAAGAGATTCGTTTGGTGGGCACTTGTGGAATAAAATAAAAATGTGAAAGACACTCTCCTTATCAGAAGCACCAACACTTCTTTCTTGGGATTTTCCTTTTTTTTTTTTTTTTTTTTTTTTTTTTGGGTTCCATTGAATATAATGAACTATTGCAGGCAAATTAAAGAAGAGCAGTTTCTAATTTATTTTTTGAAATCAATTTTAGTTATTTGTTTCCTTTTGACCTTGGACACACTTAAATGCTTATTACATAGTGGTTATAGCATTTTGGCAATTTCTCATATATTCTTAAAGACTTTCTTAGCAATTCGATTTGATCAGCTTTTAAGCAAGAAATTTATGAAAAGTCAAAATGATAATTTAAATAATGCAAAGTCAATGTCTTTGTATATCTTGTAAGATACAAAAAGACGCTTCTTTCTTATTTTATTTTATTTTCTACCTTACGCCAGCTAGAAGAAAACTTTCCAAAGTTGTTATTTTGCGTAAACGTTGTATAAATTCAAATTTGGAGCAAAGAAAAGAATAGAAGCACACAAATTAGAAAAACAATAATGATACTTTTCATTGAATTGGACTAGTAAATGGAAAGGTCCAAACCTTCCAAAACAGTAGGCGGAAATTCTGTTATTCATTGGAAGCAATTGAAATATGTACGCAAACATTTCCTCCCATCTTCAACTTTTTTCAAACTTAGAAAAACCTCGCATTCCATATTAAACCCGTTTTTCAGACTTTTTTTCTACAAAATTTTCTCTCATTGGCTCATTGTCCCAACGTTCTTCGACTTGTCAACAATTTCACCAATAGTTGGTCTCACCAAAACGTTCTGGTGTACACACATGCAGGCTAAATCAAGCACTTGTAGCATCTGGTGTTCAAAGCCTTTTCCTCTCAAAAGTGGGTCAAACACTTGGTCTTCTTTTTCTTGGCCCTTCATTTGCCGTACCCAATTGACCAGCTCTCTTGACATCTTTGGCTCATAAACCTCAACAGGCCTCTTGCCTGTCAGCAGCTCAAGAATCACCACTCCAAAACTATACACATCTTCTCTCGAAGGGGCACTAATCCGTGCATGTCGTTGGCGGGAACATCACCGATTGTGCTACAGAAATGCTCTGTTGCAAATTCGCCACTCTTCTTAGCAAGAACCAGCTGGGACAATCCCAAATCCGAAAAATGTGGTTTGAAATTTTCGTTGAGAAGGATTTTGCTGGACTTGAAATTGAGATGAACAGGTTGTGGTTTAGTACTTGTCTGTTGGATGTAAGCCAGCCCACAACTTGCCCCTTTAGCGATCTTTAGCCAAGTTGGCCAGTCTAATTGAGAGGCACCACTGGCCTACTCATGCAACCAAAAATCTAGACTTTCGTTTTCCATGAAGGGATATATTAAAAGCCAAGATCCCTTGAAGACACATTAACCTTGGAGAGAAACCACGTTCTCATGTTGGTATTTGGAGACAGCCTCTACTGCTGCTTTTAAATCGCTTTTGTTGTCTCAAAGTCTCCTAAAAGTTTCTTAATGGCCAGTTTGGATCCGTTTGCTAAAGTTGCCTTGTAGGCCAAACTGTAACTCCCACAATCTATGATGTTTGCTTCACTAAAATTTTCACTTGCTCTCAAGATATTAGACATGGTAAGGTTCTTGGATTCACTGGGATTATTTGGAAACAACATGACAACCTCGGTATCAATCTCAACCTCGGGAGCAATTGTTGAAGGGTTAGAGTTGCTAGAAGCTCGGTTCACATTCGTCGAGTTGGTGTACCATGTCAAAATCCAAAGTGTTATAATAGTGACCATAAAACCAGTGCCAAGACATATCCCAACTATGAGTTCAACTACATTTTTTGTTTGACCTTCTTCGAAGTGTTGGGGGCGGGGGTGGTGAGCAAGAGCGTTGCACAGTTGGAGGACCACACAATCCCGGGTTTCCATCAAAACTGGAGCTGGAAAAAGTATCAAATTGACCCCCAGATGGCACTGGTCCCTGGAGATCATTGTCTGCTACGCTGAAATAAGACAAGAAGTGCAGGCCTTTTAGAGAATAAGGGATTCCCCACTTAGATGGTTTCTAGACAGGTCTAATATCTCCAAGTTAGTGAGGTTAGAGAATTCATCCGGTTTGCTGTCAGAGAAGCTGTTGTTTTGGAGTTCCAATACATGGAGAAACTTCAACTGGCCAATCTCGGCCGGTATATTGCCACTGAGGTTGTTGTTGCCCAAGTATATTGCAGGAGGAAGATTGGAAAGCTGATTTGATACCGCTGATTTGTGGCATTGTTGGGCATGACAAACACTGGTAACTCTAGATAACTCCTATTCTGATCAAACAATCGTGAACTCAAAGCTGGAAGCAAACAAAGCTGCTCGGGAAATCCTCCAGATAAGAGACTAGTAGACAAGTCTAGGTAGAACAAGCTCCGAAGACTACCAAACCAGCCAGGAGTAGACCCAGTTATTTGGTTAACAGACAAGTCCAACACCTGAAGCTTCGTAAGCTTAGCGAGCCAACTGGGTACTTGGCCAGATAACAAGCAACCACCCAAACCAAGAATCTGAAGATTTTGAAATCCATCAGGGTCTACAATGCTCTCGTCCTCAGGGATGGCTTCATTCATGAAGTTTTTGGACAGAAGCAAAGCAGTCAAGCTCTGACTATCCTTCAGAATCTTGAGAGCCCCAGTGATGTTCGTCAGGCTATTATTGGAGATGGAAATAAAAGACAACGACTTCAAAGAAAGTATCTCAGGTGAGACCTGACCCGTTAGCCGATTTCCGGCCAATCTAACGGCTGTCAAGGACTTGCAAGAGTAAAGGCTCAAGGGAATCTCACCTGTGAAGTTGTTGTTGCCGAGGTCTAAAGTGGCGAGCCTTTGAAGCGGAGAGAAATTAAAGTCAGAGAGATTGGCCATCAGAGAGTTGACCAGCAGATTCAGGGTTGACAGATTGGTGCAATTCATCAGAGAAGAAGGTATAAACCCGGTGAAGTTATTGATATGAAGATGCAATTTCTCTAAACTGGCAAGCTTCCCAATATCCAATGGGATTGAGCCGTTGAGTTGGTTGGAGTAGAGTTCCAGAATCCGGAGCTTGTTCAGCCGAATGACGCCGTCTCCGATTGGTCCATTGAGGCGATTCACAGACAGAGAGATCTGTTCCAGCGTATTGACGTTATACAATTCGTCCGGGACTTGTACCCAGCAGATTGTTGAAACCTGCACTGAACACCTTGAGCTTGGAACAACCCCCGATTTCTCGGGGAATTTCGCCGGTGAATTTGTTGCAGGAAGAGTCTAACGACCTGAGAGAAGAAGTACGCGTTCTACTTTTGATGCAAAAATTTGGAACGGAACCAGAAAAACTGTTATAACTAACATTGAAACTAGTGAGAGCGCCCGCTGCCACCGCAGTTTGAAACAACGAAGCGGGGCTTACGCCTTCGAACAAATTGCTCGACAAGTCAACCGACTTTAGTACGCTGTTGTCCTGGCCTAATCCAAGGACGTTAACTCGCCATAGAGTCGGTTATAGCTCAAGTCAAGGACCTGAATTTCAGTGAGCGGCGAAAAGAAATCGGATGGAAGAGTACCAGTGAGAGAATTATGGAGAGATTGAGTTGAGCAAGATAAGTGAGGTTTGTGAAAAATGGCAAGATCATGCCTCTAAGGCCTCTGAAAGGCAGCCATAGACTAGTTACTCGGTCGCTACCACCTAAGACGTCGCAGCGAACTCCATCCCAGAGGCAGCAATCTGTGGAAGCAGACCAATTGAACGGTTTAGCCGGTGATGACAAATTGAGAGAAAATTCTAAGAGGGAGTCTCTGTCGTCTTCGTTGCAGACGCTGTCGGCAAAGCAGTGTAGAAATGCAGGCACTACAAACAACAGGACCAAGACCATTTGAGAAAGGGTACAGAGCTGAGAACCTTTCGTCAGAAAAATTAACGAACTGTTTTGTTAAATTGTACGAGTGAGTTTGAGTTAAAAAAATACAATTTGAGTTAAAAGTTTTTATTAATTTTTAGAGAAAATAATAATTTTTTTAAAATAATATAAAAATTAAGATAAAAAAATACGAGTGAAATTACCGATCGAAGTCTTTAATCTTCGTTTTCAATGGCACTGTACTGAACTGAATTCAATCGTAAGCGCACATTTTGTTGGGATTTTGTCCGTTTGGTCTGAGGTTCCATTTGTTTGGAAATATATATATATATATATTATATATTGATACAGTACGTAGCTGACCATGTGCAGTGTAATTTCTTCTGTACTGGAAAGGTTTATTTATTTTTACATCTTATTTTAAATTAAATTATATTTTTTATTATGATTTTTATTTTTTTTTTGAAAATTTTTTTATTTTTTTTGAAAAGTCAACAAAAATTACTATTAAAATTTATGATGGGTTTGTTTATAAGTTCATTTTAAACTAAATTATATTTTTTTCATTATGATTTTTGTCTTTTTCTAAAAAATTTTTTTATCTTTTTTGAAAATTTTTTTATCTTTTCTAAAAAATTATTATTGAAACTTAAAAATCTTAAACTAAACTTATTTACCAAATAACTCTTTAAAAAACTTAAACTAAACTCATTTACAAACACTTCGAAGTCTTTTTGAACTGTTTTGTGCTGACTTTCTGACTTCTTCCAAAGAAATAAAAAATAAAAAATTCCTTTTTGATTTCCCTGACCTACTTCACCCGGACAAAGTAAATTACAAGGCTTGTATAAGGACTGGGACACTAGTAGGAGGGAGGCAAAAAATATATAATTGTACTCGGCGAACGTAATTCAATATTATGACGACAGGGATGAATTTTTTATTAGCAAAAAAAAAAGGTGGGACCGTATCTCTTGGCATAAAATAATGGTGAGTTGTAGAAATTTTGCCATATAACTAAGCAAGCATTAATCTACTGATGGCTTCAAATTATTAGAAAAAAGCTTGGTCTTAGATCGTGTCAGGACCTTTTCAGCAGAAAAAAATAATCAACATAATAGTGTTGGGGATAGGCTGTGTTTGGTAGGAGTAATGGAGAGAAAGAAAGATGAAGGGAGTTGAAGGGCAATAGATTATATGAAAGACAAAGTGGATCGGATAAATCGCTCGCTCTTATTTGGTAAGAGAGAGAATTGATAAGATATTGATAAAATAATAATCTTTTAAACATATGAAAGATTGTTAAATTGATATGTTAATAATAAATTTTGATATGTAGATTTTAAAAAATGTTCTTCACTTAAATTTTATCTTTAAGTTTTCTACACGGTAAACTTAATAGCAAATTTATCACTAAATATAGTTAACATCCAATTTAATATTTGATTTTTGTTCACAAGTGTCTTTGACTTCTTCATTTAATAATTAAAATATTTTCATTTTTAAATTAAATAAACACTAATGCTGTTTGTTAAGTATGCTCATTTTCAAATGGATGGAAAAGTAAAAAAAAAAATTGTTTTTCTCAGTTTTTTTTTCTATCATTCTTCTCATTTTGAAAAAAGTGATAACATTTCCTTTTCAAACATATTTTACATAGCATTTTGAAATCCTTTTAGAATCTTTTTAAATTTTTCTCTCAATGTCCTAAAAGCTTACTTTTATGAGTTTTACACCCGTTTTGAATGAAATTTTTATATTAAAGTTTGTTAACTTTAAAAAAATTAATTATAATTTTTATTGACTTAAAAAAAAACAAAAAAATTGAGATAAATATTTTATGTTCGAAATTGAGAGCCAAACAAACTATAAAAATAGTATTATACTTTGAAGTACAAAGTAGGATAACATTGTTTTTCACATTTATTAATGACAAATATAACATTGACATAAAGATCTACATTATAACTTAGAAATGATCTGAATTGATATATAAAAGTGAGTTTAGAATTGATGTCCTAGCATTACCATAGTAACCTTTTGTTTTGGCTGAAAATCATAATGACTTACCTAACTAAATTAAAGACCTTATTCCCTGGCTATCAACGTATCTATTGCTTATTTAATGGAGAATAATTTCGCATAGTTCACCGCATTTTTGTGATTAAAGAATTAATTACAATATTTAAATAATTAATTAACATAATTTCGATTCAGCCAAAAAAGCAAAAATAAAAAACCATTGAGATTGCGAAAACAAACAAGGCATTACCTCGACGAATAAACAACAAACATCTGGAAACTAGAAACAAAGAAGTAGCGAAAATTCGCTTTTGCTGAAGGTCCAACCTTTGACCCGCATTTATCAAGGCTCTTTCTTTCTTCTAGTGGGATACCGAGCGGTTTGCGAATAAAACGAAGAAAAGGAAACGCAAGGAACAACAACAACAAACCCGCAACAAAAAACGAGGCTCCACCCACACCCAGAAAATCAATCGGCGTCGGAGGCTGGAACTGACCGGCTATCGAGGAACGTTAGGGTGGTTCGAAGCGGTCGCCAATAGCTTCGAAGTCCAACAATGGCGGTAGAGGACGTTCATCTGATGAACCTGGGGATATCGCCGTCGGAATCTAATGGCAGCTCCATTCCCACACCCACGCCGGGTAAGGAACAGCAAGCCGCCGGCGTCGGGATTCTTCTGCAGATCATGATGCTGGTCCTCTCCTTCGTCCTCGGCCACGTTCTTCGCCGCCATAAATTTTATTATCTTCCCGAGGCCAGTGCTTCTCTTTTGATAGGTATTCAGATCTTTAACCTAGCTCTGCGTAGTAATTACCAGTGATAATGAACTGATTTATTGTTGTTTTTGGTTAATTATCAAATGCGAATTTGGATTTTTCATAATTAGTTTCGTGGCAGGTTTAATTGTTGGTGGACTTGCTAACATCTCCAATACTGAAAATAGCATCAGGTCCCTTTTTGCAGTAATTTGAAAACTTTGTTTTTTTTTTTTCTCCTTCTTTTTTTTTTTTTTTTTATTTTATTTGTACCCAGAAAAAAGTAGATTAAATTAAGCTAACTAAAGTCAATTCCTTTTTTTATTAAATTTTTGCAGGGCTTGGTTCAATTTTCACGAGGAATTTTTCTTCCTGTTCCTCTTACCTCCTATCATATTATATCCTACTCGTTCATTTTATTTTATTTTTAAACAATATAATATATGTGTGTGTGTGTGTGTGTGTGAAAGACATTTCTTGGCCTTCACCACTACATAAATTGGTTTTTCTTTGACAATATAGCTTTTACTCAGTCAGGGTTCAGTCTTCAACCTGTAAGTGTTCTTGGGTTCTTTTGTGATCTGTGCTTTAATGTTCTAATTCAAAGTGCCTATTTTGTTATCTCCTTTACTTAATGGCTGCCATTTTTCTTCATACTTCGTAGAAACCTTTCTTCTCGAATTTCGGAGCCATTGTCACATTCGCCATCCTAGGAACGTTTATAGCTTCAATTGTTACTGGTGTTTTAGTGTAAGTTTTCTTCGTTTTCAAAGTCACCTTTGCTGTTCATTTTTTTACTGAGAAAATAAGAATTGTAATTTATCGAGTATAGATAGTTCTCATCTAAGATGTTTCTTTTCTGTGGTGAAGTTACCTTGGTGGTCTGGTGTTCCTCATGTACAAGCTTCCATTTGTGGAGTGTCTGATGTTCGGTGCTCTTATATCAGCGACTGATCCGGTCACAGTTTTGTCTATATTTCAGGTGATTTTGTGATCTTATTTCTTTTTCCTTTTTTTTTTTAAAATCAGACAATTTCCATATTAAAATGCACACCGAATAAATTGGTATACTTCGATGGCATAAATTGTAGGAACTTGGCACGGATACGAACCTATATGCATTGGTTTTTGGAGAATCCGTCTTGAATGATGCTGTAAGATTTTACTAATTTGTTAATTTGTATTCTACATTGTTTCGTATTTTTATTATCTATAGGTTTAAATATTGACTAATGTCTACTCTTTTTTTTTTTTTTTTTGGAACGTTGTTGCAAAATCCGATAGATGGCAATTTCATTGTATAGGTAATTTGACTAAAAATTCTACTTTTCACAACTGTTACAATAATATTGGATTTTAATTGTAACACAAGTACTGTTCTTCTTGCAGGACAATGGCAATGGTAAAAAGTCATGCATCATCAGGAGAAAACTTCTTCATGGTGGTTTTCAGGTTTCTTGAGACCTTTGTCGGATCAATGTCAGCAGGTTGGTTTTTTAATTCTTACTTTTATTAGGTTTACCACATTTCGAATAGAGCATGTACTAGTATTTAAGGAGATACATTACTTGCATTGCGTTTGCTTTGCAGGTGTTGTCATCGGATTTGCTTGCCATCATAATATATGTATTTTTTTATGACAACATTTACTAACATGCACCATATTGCTCTGCAGGTGTTGGCGTTGGATTTATTTCTGCTTTGATATCCTTACAATCAATCACTGTTTTATTTGGTGTATCTCTACTCTTAATAGCTTTTCTTTGGCAATTTCCTTGTGAAGCCTTAATTCTCAGTACCTTTTTAAGTATGCAGGATTAGACATTGACAAGTGAGTACTCAAATATCAACTTTGCTGCCAGAGTTCTGTTGATTTACCCTGAATCTGAAAATTTTCAGAGCCATAACACCTTATCATTTTCTTTTTCCTGTCCAGTCTGCTGAACTTGGAGTGCTGTCTATTTGTTCTTTTTCCGTATTTCTCGTAAGAGATTTCCTTTTCCTCGGTTCTCTTTCGCACCTTATGATTTTCTTATTAAGCTTCAGGGTTGGTGTTTTGGGCGATTTAACATTAGAATAAAACTATTGTTTTAGGTACATGCTTGCCGAAGGTCTTGGCCTCTCTGGTATTGTGTCAATATTGTTCACAGGAATTGTAAGTGGAAATCCGCATTTTTCATGTATTCTTACCTACTTTATGTTGCAGCTCTGGGACTGGTACAATAATATATGTGCTCTGAAATAGGTCATGAAGCATTATTCGTACTCAAACTTGTCAGAAAATTCCCAACGATTTGTTTCTGCCTTCTTTCATTTGATATCATCACTAGCAGAGACATTTGTGTAAGATAACTTACCTCTGTCTTTATCATGTATCATGATTGAAATTTATGTACTAACTACACCTTTTTTTCTTGTCCAAAAATTTTTGTTTCATTTGCAGCTTTATATACATGGGCTTTGATATCGCCATGGAACAACATAGCTGGTCACATGTTGGATTCATTTTTTTCTCAATTGTATCCTTGCATCATTAGCTATTTAACGTTATAGTTATTTTTCTGTCAATATCACCTCATGTTTTCCCCTAACTGGATTCATAATTGCCCTAGATATTTATTGTAGTTGCAAGGTATGTGCTACGCATATACTTAATTACAAGTTCTAAGACTTTGCCAGCAAAATTTGCCCAGAATTGATTCTTACAATCTTACCCTTCTAGTGTGTGTGTGTGTGTGTGTGTGTTTTGAGTCTTCAATACTAATAAGTTTCATGTTAAGTCTCTACCTTTTCTGGTAAAGTATAAACCAGTTTTTTTAATCATTACTTGTAGGGCAGCAAATGTCTTTTCGTGTGCATATTTGGTCAATTTGGCTAGACCTGCACATAGAAAAATACCTCTAAAACATCAGAGAGCCCTTTGGTACAGTGGTAAGGAGGAGTTTTCTTTACCGATTGCTTGTAATTTTTAATTCATGATATTGCCTTATTGTAGTTCCTTGTTTGAGCAGGACTCCGAGGGGCTATGGCTTTTGCCCTAGCTCTGCAATCAGTTCATGATCTTCCAGAGGGACATGGCCAGACCATATTCACCGCAACCACTGCCATTGTTGTTTTGACGGTAGATGATGGCCATTCTAATTAGCCTGTATTTTTTGAAGGCATCTTCTCCTTGACTCCTGTGGTTTTTATGTTATTATCCAACAATGTCTCAGGTGTTATTGATTGGAGGCTCAACAGGCACCATGCTTGAAGCTTTAGAAGTTGTTGGTGATGGACATGATGGTTCATTACCATTAGGTGATGTAAGTACCGGAAACAGATGCAAAAAATTTTAGAACTGACTAGTTAAGTGGTTTCTATTTTATGGTTACTTGGTTGCAAGCTCGTTAGATGCACTAATCATCTGGAAAATGAATGACCAGCTATGAAGCCATTTCCCATGTATATTTCTGCAGGACTTTTAAAGCTTTTTAGGGGGTTGATTGATTTTGGTCTGAAAAGCAGAAATTTTAGTGCTGACATGCAGAGGAAATTGTTTAATATATTAGAGTTAATCCTGGATGCTGCCTAATTATAAGAAAAGAAAAATATACCCGGTTTATTTGTTCATATGAGAGGGCTCAAGAAAAATGTAGTAGTTGCTTATCAACTGTTTTGCTGCTTTTTCCCTTTCCCAGAGTTTTGAAGGGAATAACGGGTATCTTGCTCCATCGACCCTGAATTATGAAGAGAACCATGGGTATCAGGCTCCTCCTTTGGATGAGGAACCATCCTCAGGGAACAGGATAAAGATGAAACTTAAGGAGTTCCACAAGAGGTAACATCCGGTCATACACAATTATACATTCTATCACGAGACTTCCTTTTCACTTTAATTTATTTTCTTGGCAAATAATTTTTCCGTCTACCCTCTCATTTTTTGCAGCACAACATCATTTTCAGCATTGGATCGCAACTACCTCACCCCCTTCTTTACGAGTCAAAATGGAGATGATGAAGATGACGATGGTAAATAGATTTCACACTGATGTCTAATTCACATTTAAGACTGTTAGAGAACTGAAAAAATTGGATTTCAATTCTACATTTCACCAGAAAGTTCCCTCCTATTTCTCTACCCTTACACTAACAAACTCACTGATCAATTTCCCTCGAAGACTCTAGGCAGTCTTAACAGAATAACAACCATCATGTCAGCACACTTCAGTTCCCTCCTGCCGCTTATTGCGCCTTGCATACATCGGGCGAAGTGGGGGGTCTATCAAAGACCTGCTTCCCACACCACAGTAGTAATAAGATCATTAGCTTTATCTATATGGCTCCTTCCATGGCTTACTCGCTCTCACACGCATATCCATATGTTCATGCACCTCTAGATATTTATCAGCATATGGACGTGATTTCATGAACCTTTTTTTTTCCCTGTTAATTTCAATTTGATTCAACAGATCAGCCAGTGCCAATGCCTAGTTCTAGAAGGAGTTACCGTGGTCACACCTAATATGCCGTGTGATATTTTGTCGAAGAACATATATGATCAAATAATAGAACCAGCTTGTATATGACTTACGGACTATTTGCGCAAGTATAGCAGCAAAGGTGAACTCAGTGCACAAATTGTTGTCACCCTTTAGGAATGATGAATTACAGGTTGCCTAATTTTGGATGTTGACATACAGAGACATTAATCTACAGCATCGACCGTGTTTTTGCACGATCGGAAGCATTAGTTGCCAAAATTCGCCCGTCAAATTGATTGACTCACCACTAATCAATCTTATAGCGCATTTGTAAGTACCAAATCTGGATATTTGGAAATTTAATGCTCTTAGTACACATGTTTCCTCCACTGCATTTTAAAATAGCTGGTGTTGCTCTATTATCTTTTTCTTTTTTATGTCTTGAGTTGAGGGAATGATGACGAGTCTACAATATTTCGTTCAAAGACTTTTTTGTTTTTGGTTTGGTACTGGTCACAAGAAATTTACGGCTTGCTTGAACCCTTAAATGTAGACCAAAGAAAGTGGTTAATATGTCATTATCAATTCATGATGAAGCATTTAACCAAGCATGATCTTCTTCTTCTCCCTAAAAAAAGTGGATGTCGTTTTCTTTGGTTTCTTTTTCTCCAAGTGTGCTGTTGCACCCAGTTTAATCTTCAGGGGATTTGTGTTTTTGTTCGTCAATTGTCCTCCAGTATTGAATGCTGGGTCCTCCAAAACTTTAAGCCAAAAAAAAAAAAAAAAAATGGAAGACTGTTTGTGTTTGACTTAGGGGACAAGTGTGCTGGGTGAACTGAAAGAAGTTGTTGCTTTCTCCATAGTGGCAAAAAGGTTAGAGCCTTCAGTCAAAACCCATTTAAATGGGATTTTTTGGGCTCGGAACATGTTTGTGTTCAGCTCAACGAAGCAAAATTTTGTTGGAGAAAATTGTGAAAACAATCGGCTAAATAAATAAATATATTTATGTTTTTTTTTACAGTGTTATGTTTTCATTTAAAATGTTTTATTCAAGTGTTTTCATCCTAATTCTAATAATTTTTTTTAAACAAGAAAAATTTACCTTTCATTTTATCTTGGATGGAAACACTTGGGATTATAAATTTGCCGTTGTGTGCCAATTTGCTCTTTGTTTCTGGTTTGGTTTTGGATTACATGATTCCGTTTCAGTATACATTTGAAGATCCGTTTCAGTGATTATTATTTTTAAAAATTAAGCCATTTAAGTTATAATAATAGTTCGTTTGGCACATATTTATTTGGTATTATATTCAAATGTAATGGATGTATATCAATATGCGTTTGGATGTTCATTTAACCATTATGTTTAAATAGAATAGAATATGTGTTTGGTTTGTTTATATTTACATAGTTATTTTAATGTGTATTGGTGAAAGATAGACTGTTATATGATTAGTAAAAGTATACAGAAAAAGTGCATGGATGAATAGTGAAATAAGTTATGACAATGTTCAAATAGAGGTGTATTCAAATGCAAATATATGGAAGAATCAAAATGAATATTACATTACATTGGAGTTGAAGGTGCAATCCAAATAAAGCATTTTTTTTTTTTTAAAGATTAGCAGTAAGTTGATCATGCTAAAATTACAAGCAAAGACTTAACAAAAGTTTAATATACATGGTGGTTATCCTCTTTTTTTTTTTTTTTTTTTTAATTTAAATTAACAAGTTGTCTTTCGAATATATAATTTTAGTAAATTCTTTTCTGAATATTCTAGAATTGTGTTTTCAATGAATATGTTTGAAGGGCAAAAAATGAAATACCAAACGGTGATATAGTTGTGCATGTATATCACAATTTCAACAACCGTCATTCAAGGGCTGTTTGCAATAGCTTATGAAACTTAAGGATAATTTAGAAAATTAAAAATTCAGATCCAACTTGTCAATAAAAAAAAAAAAAAAAAAAAGGTGTGAAAATGATCAAATCCAGATCCCGAATTTTAATTACGAAACTCAATACCGGTGCCTTTGTTGGAGATAATTGGCCATTCCTTTTTCAATAAGAATCATGCGTTATTAAAAATAAGCATCTGAAATAATATTTATAGGCTTCAGATTTTTTTTTTTTTTTAAGAAACATAATTAAGCTTCAGATAAAATTATTCAATGAAATAGACCTATTAACCTTTTTTTTTTCTTTTGTATGGAATTTTCTGAATTTTTTGAATTTGGCAATTTCATTTTTAAATTTTTTTTTTCAACTTATCCCTTTAATTTATAAATTTTGGCACATTAGTCCTTTCTTCTCAAATTCGTGAAGTTTTAGACGGTTTTTTAATATGATTTGCACATGATAATCCAAGAAGGACATTGTGGGTTATTTTAACTTAATTTACATACAAATTCTTTTTAAAATTTAGATTCAAATCTGAGTTATAATTAAATTTTTTATCAAAAAATGAATTTGAGTTGAAATTAAATAAAAATGATTAATAATATCTTCAAGGGATCATCAGGTGCAATTCACACTTAAATAAGAGTCAAATCTTATTGAACGTGAGTAAAAGGACTGATGTTATTAAAAACTTACAAGTTTAAAGGTTGGTTGTTAAGGGGGAAAAAATTTAGGAACCAAGTTCATGTTTGGCATCTAAGTTTAGCTTAAACTAAATTGTACTTTTTCATTTCAATTTTTATTATTTTTTTCTGAAAAGTCAACAAAATTAATAACTAATTTTTAAAAAATCAACCAACTCAAACTTAAAAATTTTCTCATCTCTATTACTTAGAACTCAAAATCATCACAAAACTCAATCTAAACACCAAACAAACCCTAAATTACTAAAATTCAAAAAGGATTTCTCAATGCAAACAAGCTTTTTTTCATTTTCATTTTTATTTTTATTTTTTTGGCTGTTGTCCTTCCGTTCATTAACAATAACATAAATACTCTCGGAGTTCATCATTATAGCAATCAATTAGATTAGAGGACAATAATAATCTTTTTTTTCCCTTTAATCGGGGGTTAGACGGTAAACCAGTGGCACGTGTCACCTGTACTTTTGAAAAGGAAAAGAAGAAAAATGTACCGTTACAACTTTGATACTCCCCAATGTTCAACGGCTAGTTTATTTCTTCCTCTTGCTCCATTCCTACTCTCCACCCCATCCAAACAGGCCAATTCCACATTGCCTTCTTCTCTGCAATTGGATTGGGGTTAGGGTTTCGTTTTTCATCCAATTTTCTAAACGAAATCGATTAGAATTTCCTAACCTTCCCCTAATTTCTAAAAATTCATCAATCATGGGCGAATTAATGGCGGAAGTTCATGCATCCGCAGCCGAAACGACGGCGGAAACAGCAGTTTACGCTCCGCCGCCTCCTCCGCCGCCGCCTGCTCATCCGCGGTGGCCGAGAGTCAGGGAAGTAAGCTCTCGTTTCATGTCCCCAGTAGTTTCCTCTTCGTCCTCCTCAACCTCCGGCGATCACTTGACCTCCAGATCGCCCCTTCACAGACCCCATCCCGGCTCCTCTCCCACTCCGAATCTCGCGGAACATAAATCCAGGCAACGGTCTTCCCCCGTCGATCGGCGGCGCAGGCAGCTCGATATGGAACCCTTGTCCTCTTCCGACGCGAATAATAGGCCTGCCGAAGACCCTCCGGTTCAGATTCAGGGGCTCGGAAAATCCATTTCCCTTCGAGCAGGTCCCCGCTTCGACTCTTCGGAGACAACAATCCGTAAAACTACTTAAGGAGAACCTCGGAAGTAGACAGATTCAGCAGAAGAATGGACACAGAAAAGGGGGTGCTTTTGCCACGCCGTCGAGGCCCGACACACCGATGTTGTCTGCTAGCTTGGATAGGACAGTGTCTTCGTCTTCAACGGCGAGACTCCGATTGATGCAGCAGAGGTCCAACAGCATGACTTCCTCAGCTGCCGCTAAGCTCTTGCAATCTACTGTGATGTCGTTGCCTTCTCAATCCACTGATCAAGTTACTCAGCAGTTCATCCCAAGATTGTACTTTGGCTCCCCAGGACGGCCATTCTTCGCTTAACGACGGCAATCGAAATCATCTGAGTTGCTCTACGCAGTCTTTACCAGTGTTGCGCTCTTCGATGCCAGAGGCAGATATGTTGCCCCCGTCTTCCGTCGACCAAGAAATTCTAACAGAGGTGGCGATCATGGAAGTGCCGCAGCCAGTACTGATTCTTTGAAGCTCTCTACTTTTCCTCCCTCTCGATATCTCAATTCACCGCTCAATTCAGCAGCAGACGGCAGCGAGAAATCCACAAATGTTGTCTCTAAGTCATGCGCTAGCCTTGCAAAGATGGGAGGACTCTCTCTGCCTCCTGTCCCGCCGTGTGCGACTGCAAAGCTCGGGATGGAGACGAGGAAGGAAAAGAAAGTTTCCAGTCATCAGGAAGATATCCATTTGTTGAAATTGCTACACAACCGACATCTTCAGTGGAGATACGCCAATGCAAGAGCGGAGGTTTCCTTGCAAGCTCAGCAAAGAGAAGCTGAGGTTAGTCGTTTTCTAAACCTTTTTTTTTTTAGCTGAAAAATTTTGAGTCAATTGGGATAAGTAGAAGAAACTATATTAGAAGTCTCATAAGTTTGCAGTCAGGTTGGTACTCTTATTCCAAAAGTCAAACAAGAAAACAGATCAAAACTTTGATTCTAAGTTAATTTGTTAACTCATTTTCATTGTTTTTTTTTCATTTTCCCTTGTAGATAAAAGTTAATTCTCTCCGGGTGAAGATATCAGAGCTATATGATTCTGTGACAAGGAAGCGGGTAGAACTTGGGATTTTGCAAAGAAGAAAGGCTCTTGATGCAATTCTTGAAGCCCAAGTAAGCCAAACATTTTCCTTACATAGCTATTATATAGACATTTTCAATTGCGCTTGAACTGATAATATTGGCCTCATTTTAGGTTCCATACTTGGATCAATGGTGTACTCTTGAAGGAGATTACTCGGTTTCTCTAGCTGAATCGATTCAAGCTTTGTTGAATGCCTCAATTCAGCTGCCACTCGGTGGCAACATCAGGGTATGTTTTCTTTTATTCCGTGTGTTCTAGAGTTAAACAAATCTTCAATTTAGTACATTGCAATGCCCGATGTGTGCCCGTGCTTTTGGACATGTGATTACACCGAGTCCCTAACCATGAAATCTACACTGTCTAGGTTGATATAAAAGAGCTTCAGGAGGCCCTGAACTCGGCAGTGAAAGTGATGGAGACAACAATATCTCATGTTCAACCTTTTATACCGAAGGTATGATTCTACAATCGCGTTTTGTTCAAACGGGAACATATCATGTAGAGATAAACTTAGCATAAGGCAGCACAAAGGAGAAATTAGACTAACAGTATCTGATCAAGAGGAATATAATTTTCTAGACGGTTGCTATATTGTGCTTGCTTGACTGGTGTTTGTTGTGAAGGTGAAAAGTGGAATGTTTCTACTTATAATAATATGCAATTGGCAATTCTTACAACATGCTTAAGATATGCTACTTCATAGAATTGTTGTTTCTGTTTTACTCATCTTTTTTTTTTTTTTTTTTTTTTTTTTTTTTTTTTTTTTTTTGCGTGTTATTTTCAGGCGGAAGAAACAGAGATTTTGATCTCAGAACTTGCCAAAATAGTTGGTGGAGAAAGAGCTCTAGTTGAAGAATGTGGAGATCTGTTGACTAAAACATGTGCATCACAGGTTTGACTTGCCTTACTTGTTATCCCAATGCCAGTGGTCTTGCTTATGTCTTGTCATAGTGGTCTCTTTCTTTCTTTTTTTTTTTTTTGCCGGAATCATTGTGGTCTTTCTTTAAATCTAAAATACGATACAAACATTTATATATATATATATATTTTAGAACTGATGAATCTGCTCTTTCAGGTGGACGAGTGCAGTATAAGGGGACAGATTATACAATTGCGTAGGAGCTGTTCTTGAGTAGCAAAACCATAAGGAAGGTTTTTGAGACAACTGTGTAACAAGTATTCGATGTGTATTCTTTGATTTTTTTTTTCTTATTTGTTATTTTCTGATTGGTAAAGAAAATAAAAAATTTGCAAATAAATGTCTATTGGAGCATTTATGAGTTTTTAAGGCCAGGTTTGCGGCGTTGCTTTTTATACCGTTACAGCGGGGGGGGGGGGGGGGGGGTGGGGACGAAGAAGATATATACAGAAGGACAATAGGCTTCCTTTAAAAAAAAAAAAGAGAGAGAAGAAAGAAAGAAAGAAAAAGCAAAAGAAAAGAAAAAGAAAAAAAGTGGACAATTGGCGCAAGTGCAACAATCAAAAGCTAAACCGGGGGGGGGGGGGACCGAAGAAGATATACAATAGGTTTCCTTTAAAATATAAAAAATAAATAAAAAAGAAAGAAAGAAAGAAAAAGAAAAAAAGAGGACAATTGGTGCAAGTGCAACAATCAAAAGCTACAGGGGGGTGGGGACGAAGAAGATGTTTACAGAAGGACCAATAGGTTTCCTTTAAAGGAAAAAAAAAAAAAAAAAGGAAAGAAAGAAAGAAAAAGAAAAAGAAAAAGCAAAAGCAAAAAAGAGGACAAATGGTGCAAGAGCAACAATCAAAAGCTAAAACGACATGCAGTTTGCAAATCAAATAAAAACGACACGTAGTTTACAACAATTTAAAACGACATGCAGTTAACAAACTATACGACAACAAACTTCATAGCTAACCACGTGCAACATCACGTCGGTTAAATCGTATCCCCCACAAAATGAATGTCGTTTTCCGCAGGAATGTGAGGAAAATTTCTAACTTAGGCTCCGTTAAACTGTTTGAGTTAAAATTTTTAAATTTGAGTTCGTTGATATTTTAAAAACTAATTATAATTTTTATTCATTTTTCAAAAAAAGACAAAAACTCGTATAAAAATTTTGAGTTTAAATTCATTTAACTGAGAGGAAAAAAATTTTTGACAATAAAATTTATTAAAACTTACAACTTTGGTGAACTAAACGGATCCTGAATTTTCTAATCGATGCGTACTTTCATTTCAAGAAAACAACAGCAAATATCTATTCAAGCAGACGACATCAAACTTGTTCCAGCCCAAAATCCCAACCTCCAACATTTTTCCTTTTTCACTTTTTTTTTTTTTTCCGTCTTTTTCTCCTGCCTCCCACCGTCCCAAACTGGGGCCAAAGCTCATTCGTCAAATAATCGATATCAGCATCTCTTCTTGATCTCTTTCTCACGCCATTCACTATTTCATCTCTTCCCGTTTCTTCGTATTTTTTCTCTCTCACTCTTTTTCCAATTGATCTAATATATTTCATTGTGTTTTTGTATGGAGGGAGTTGAGATTGATTCAAACGTATATCATACTTTCAGATTTAGTATGCTATTTTTCGTTTTTGTTTTTTTGCTCTCTCTCTTCGTTTTCCTTATCTATAGATGTTATTCAGTTTTTTTTTTTATACGATAATTTGAAGATTTGGATTGATAATATTGGTTTGGATTTTGAATATTAATTTGATTTTGTAGGAGGATTTTTTTTTTTTTTTTAATAACATGAAGGATAGTGAAGTTAAACATTTTTTTTTTTGTCTCTATTGATAAAAAGGACACTGAAAAAGATTTTGTCTGTATAAGTATGAAGAATATTATTAATCTTACATACTTAATTAAACTAATATATAATCTGTTATTATAAAAAAATTTTCGTATTATTATTACCTTATTAATCATTGTTTTGTTTTATTATAAAATTTTGTTCATATAATAATTACCTTAGTAATCATTGTTTTTAAATTTAATGTTTTCATAAACATAAATTTACTATATTGCATTTATTACACAACATAAAAACTATTCCGAAAAATTTATATTGTATACCCTTAATTTTTTGAATCGAAATATCTAAGAAATTTGCCTTTAATAATAATAAATATTATATACGTACTCATATTTACTCATTTTTAACAATATCCTTAGACAATTTTCTCTTCTTAGCAATATTCTTCACCATAATTACTCATTTTTAAGTTATATATATAGACTTAAACATATATTCACATATAAATAATTTTACAATAAATTAATAAACTTACTAAACAATCCGGCACATACATTTGCACATATAAATCACCTCGTAATTATACAAAATTTCGAAATCTATTTAATGAGTAAATTTTTACGGGAACGAGGAAGAAAAATAAAAAAGAAGAAGAAGAAGATATGATTTAGGTCTAAAAATAATAGCTGATATATATGATAAGGTCATTGGAAGCTCCACACTTGAACGACAAACAATTTAGACGACAACCTTTATGCATTCTAAGGGGTAAAAAGACAATACTTTCATATTTATGAAAAAAAAAAAAAAAACCAAAAACAGATGACTTGATATATATTTGAATATTCCAAACGAGGAGACTATTGACATATCTCGTTTTACTTTTCTTACTTCTTTTTAAATAAATTTATTATTACTTATGTATTCATTAATAAAATTACTCTTAAAGACGACTTTAAAAACTTTTTAAAAAGGAAACTCTATTGGTATCTATTTGTATCCCACATCTATAATATTTGAATGATTTAAACTGATATTAAAAAAAAAAGTAAAAAGAAATAAAAAGAAATAACACACGCACACCTGGTCCCATATAAATACCTTTTTAAGTGATTGATGATTGTTGGTGTAGTCATATTAAACATTTGCAACAAAATTTAAATCAGTAGACAGATATGTTTTTCTTTGTTATATATAGAAGTGAAATAAAATAAATGAAGAACATAAATGAAGGAAAACCGAAAAGAAAGAACTACTCATATTTCAAATTCTTTAAATACAGTTGTAATAATAAAAGAGAAAATGTTCTTGAGACCTGATCGACAAAACCCCATAAGAAAATAGAGATTTGTTTTTAGTGTTTGTTAATAGATATAGTGATTTGGGTTTTTTTTTTTTTTTTAAAATCTAAATCCTTCAAGCCTTGTATATTGGAAGCAGACGGAATACTCTTGTATAAATCACCTACTGTATATATTCCTAAAAGAATGAACAAGGAAAACAATTGATTAAAAAATGAGCAGTTTTTAATTGGCTGGTGGGTGAAAAAAGAATAAGAAAATTAAAATTGAAGTTGAAGGGACTTTTTTGGAATATCAGGGTATAAAAAGTAATGCTTAAATTTTAAACTTATTTGGCTGGTGGTTTAAGTAAAAGCGTGGGCAAGTAGATAACAGTTATTAATAGACTCCCCTTGGTCAAAATGAGTGGTAATCTTTTTTAATAAATCTAAAATACCAAAGTATATTTGTATCAAGAGTAATTGATTTAAACAATTTCTAAATTTTTTTAAATGTGACGGTTTGATCCTTAATATATATATTTTTTATCGAGATAATCTTAAATTTTTATTTTTTTAGATCATTTCAATCCTAAACTTTTACAGAAACGAGATGTCATGTTTTCCAATTGAACGGCAAGGAGTGCATCGTTTGAAACGAAAACGACAACATTAACACAAACTATGTGACTCTTCTCTTGTAACCTTTTACATGTACGTTGCCATCCTACACGGCAAAATCATGTCGTTTTTTGGATGATGTGTCGTGTTCAAGATGTGGACGACATCCTTGTAACCAACACGCGTGTCGTTCCAGCCGCCACTAGAATTTAGACATTAGTTGGGGAAAAAGAAAAAAAAAGAAAAAATTCAGACTGGTCAAAGTGAAGGGAAAACTGGGAAAAGGGCGCGAGAGGGAGAGATATCAGTCATTGATCCAAAGGGATTTCATTTCTGAAGAAGAAGAAGAAGAATCGCAGAGGAACAAGAAGAAATCAGTGAAGGAGAAGAAGAAAAATGGCGTTGAAGTTCTTGAACAAGAAGGGATGGCACACGGGGAGTCTGAGGAACATAGAGAACGTATGGAAGGCGGAGCAGAAGCACGAGGCCGAGCAGAAGAAGTTGGACGAGCTACGCAAGCATATTCACGAGGAGAAGGAGCGCGCCGAGTTTCGTCAGCTCCAGGAACAGGCCGGCCTCGTCCCGTACGTCCTTCGATTTCTTCTCAATTAGGGTTAGGGTTAGGTTTACGATTCGTTACTTTTCAGTTCGATTTTGAATTTCAATTTGAGTTATTTTAGCGTAAAATTAATCAATTTTAACGGATTTATTGATTTCAGTAAGCAGGAGAGGTTGGATTTCCTCTACGATTCGGGTCTGGCCGTGGGGAAGGCAAGCGCTTCGGAAGGTTTCAAAGCACTTGAAGCCTTTCCGAAGCCCGACGATGCGCCTTCCTCCTCTGCCTCTGCATCCTCCAAGGTATTTTCCCATTTCTATTGTGTATTGTATGTCTTGCGATTTCCCAATTTTCTGCATCTAAAGGTGTGAATTTTTTTGTTTGTTTATTATTTATTAGCAAGCGGCGGCATCGTCGTCGGCTGTGCCCGGAGCATTGTTCGAAGAAAAGCCGCATTCGGCCAATGATGCATGGAGAAAACTCCACTCCGATCCTTTGCTTATGATTCGGCAGCGTGAGCAGGAGGCACTGGCCAGAATCAAGAATAATCCGGTTCAGATGGCCATGATTCGCAAATCTGTAAGTTATTTAACTTTGTTTATAATTTTAGGTGCGTTATGGTTTTTGGCTTGTGCTTAAAACAATTTTATAGCTTGCAAAATATGCAAGTTCGTACAAAATGAAGCAGGAGTCTTTTTTTTGCTTCAAGTTGGGTATCAGCAAGGGAGTTACTTGAGGAGAGGATAGAAATAGCTAGCAGAGGAGGATTTTATTATGTTAAATATCTCGATCACCTGGTTGGAATGTTAAGCTCTTGCCAATTTTCGAAGACGAAACTCAAGTTAAATCCAAAGTTTGGTGTCTGGAATTATAGATTAGACCTTGGAGAATGGTTAATTTTGAGCGGATATGATTCTTTATAACTGAGGAACCGTCTCGTTACGGCATTAGAAGGGGGTATGGGGCTTTCAATAATGATAGAAGCGGCCTGAATCTTTGACAGATTCAGCCTCATATTCCTGTGTAGAGACGTATATCAAATCACATCTAGAAATTATAGCTGCAAGATAGGGTATAGTACATTTTGCGAAAACTGATTTAGGTTGTTTATGTACTCAGTTTCTTTGTGTTCCAAATTACTGATAACTGATTGACCGAAATATTGTTATGTTGATGTGGAACGGTCATGTGCAAGGAACTTGAAAGTAACTTGATGGCTTTAATTGATCCTTTGAATGAGAGCCAAGGGTTAGAATTAAGCATGCGTCACCTTTTTGGTTATTTTTAGTGATGGTAAAACAACAAAAAGCGTGGGGTCATCTTTTAGGTGTGTGTGTGTGTGTGTGTGTGTGTGTACGAGAAAACAGCTGCTTTCATTCAGTTTCTGCAAAATTCTCTTTTCATCAAGTTCGGTATCAGCAAGGAAGTTACTTGAGGAGAGGATAGAATTAGCTTGTGAAGGAGGATTTTATTTTGTTAATTATCTCGATCACCTGTTTGGAACGTTAAGCTCTTACCAATTTTCGAAGATGAAACTCAAGTTAAATCAAAAGTGTGGTATCTGGAATTATAGATTACACCGTGGAGAATGGTTAATTTTGTGCAGATGTGATTCTTTTATAGTTGAGGAACCGTCTGGTTAAGGCAGTGGAAGGGGATGGGGGCATCTTTCAATAATGATAAGAGCGGCCTGAATTTTTCAACAGATTCAGCCCCATATTCCTGTATAGAGAGCTATATCAAATCTCATCCAGAAATGATGGCTGCAAGATTGTAGTACTTTTTGTGAAATTTGATTTAGGTTTTTATGTGCTCAGAATCAGTATTAGGAGATTGATGAAAAGGGATTGCATGTCGTTAGAAAACCATGTAGCTGATTTCTATTGCTTACTTCTTTGTGTTCCAAATTGCCGAATGCTGATAACTGATTGATCAAAATCTGTTACGCTGATCTGGAATGGTTGTGTGTAAGGAACTTGAAAGTAACTTGATGGCTTTACTCAATCGTTTGAATGAGAGCCAAGTGTCGGAGTTAAGCATTTGTTACCTTTTTGGTTACTTTCAGTGATGGTAAAACAAAAAAAGGTGTGGGGTCATTTTTTTAGGTAAATATATATGAGAAAACAGCTGCTTTATTCAATTTCTGCCAAATTCTCTTTTCTACGCACCACGATTATCTACTCAACTTTTAACTTTCTGCAATTGAATTAAACTTATCATTTCTCTTATGTTTGAAATTTTAGTACCCCGTTTGTTTTCCTCAATATTTTCTTTGTTGTTCTAATTATAGAGATTAAGCTTCAAATAATCAAATTTGTTGACGTATGTTGCTAAGAAAACAAATGTGGCATTTAGTTTGATGAATATGCATTTGTCGATGCCTTCTATATTAAAACTGTTTGATCTTGCTGATTATAGGTTGAGGAAAAGAAAAAGAAGAAGTCCCATGATGAAAAGGAACGTCGGAGGAAGCACCATCATAGTAGTTCAAAGCATCAAAAGCATTCATCATCCAGTAAAGAAGAGGAAAGAAGGAACAGTGGTTATAAGAAGAGCTCAAACCATGATAAGCATTCAGATTCAGAAGACGAATCACATAGAAAATCAAGTCGAAGTGAGAAGAATGGGTATCGCAGCTTGAAGTACAAGGAGCAGTCACCTGTTGGCCAATCAGATCCAGAAACCCGAAAAGACAATCGAGATTATGTCAAGGGAAACCATGACAGGTCAGAGAAGGAAAAATATCCATCAGAAGATCGACGTGAACCCCAGTATAGGCGACGCAATGTTGCACCTAAACTTTCGGAAGAAGAGCGAGCTGCTAGGCTGCGTGAGATGCAAATGGACGCTGAACTGCATGAAGAGCAAAGATGGAAACGGTTGAAGAAGGCCGACGATGATGATGCACAGGAAGCTAGCCAGGCCGCCATATCTAAGGGCAAAAATTTCTTGGATGCTGCTCAAAAAAGCGTGTATGGTACTGAAAAGGGAGGGAGCTCATCAATTGCAGAGAGTGTCCGTCGTCGAACTCATTATTCACAGGGCAGGTCCGAACATGGCAATGCTTTCCGGCGATGATGCCCTTGTATTTAGTCTTTCGTTTATTCCGAATCTTTCAAAGTTGATGCATTCTCATCCTGGCATCACTTGTTAAAGTTTGATTAGCCAACATGTTTGTACTAATAACTTTTAGAAGTTAAGTTGCATTGAGTTCAAATTCCCTGGGCCTACGTTACGCCCTTATTTTGACCATATAGTAAATCATAAATACTCTCTCACCTGGAATATAGTATAGATTTTCAGGGTACAAATTCAGCAGCCATTGTGGAAGGTAGTTAACTAGTTATGAACACACATATTTGTCACAGTCGTGTCATGAGTCATGATTATGAGACAGAGATGGCAACATCACTAGTCACATGATCGGTGTGATTAAAGTTAGTTACCCAACCATGAGTGTGGTCCAAATTAATTATGCTTTTGCACAATGCTTGCCATGCACAATCTGTCGAAACAATCGCACATGTGGGATCATCTGGATCGATCAAGTTTCCATCTCCCATTATGGCTAGAATCTGCGTGTATATTCTCGAAAACAATTATTTATCGGTATTTATAATACAATCACCACGTATATGATAGTATATATATGACATTATTGGTGATTAGGTGGTATCACCATCAGATGTTTTTATTTTTACTCACCAAAAACAAGCTGGGGTGAAAGTGATTCTACAGAGAAGAGTACAAAGTTGATGGCTTTGGGTCATTAAATTGTGTGGGGAACCCGTCTTGTTATTTGTCACTTGTCATGGAAGCCGAATTGCCAACTCGGCCAATGATCAAGAGGAAAGACGAATATTGTTAAAACACACACACACACACACACACACACCGTAGCTGTCAACTCCTAATCATACTTTTCATCTACTAAATCAAGAATGAATAATTGCATCGCCATAGTTCTTTATGGCCTTAATACTATTTACAGCTTAATTATTCAAAATAATATCTCGGTGCCGACACAAATTGTTGACAAGTTCTTTAAGTCGTAAAGAATTGTTCATGATGGTTCAATTTAAAGGTTAGAAATTTACCACCCAAAAAGTTTTCTTGTTTCCTTTTGACAATCTCATACAAAAACAAAATGTTTCGATCTCTCGCATTTAAAAAATTGTTGGAATTCACCGGGATTAAAAGGGAATCACCTTCGGATCAGAAAAAAAGGACGTTTATCAGAAGATGTCTGCTTTGCATGGTGGTTGTGAGTTGAAATTTATGTCAAAAGTGTGTCATGTCGGTTCCACGCTTTTTGTCAACTTCCTAATTTACTCCACAACTAAAACCAGCCCAAAAATACCAAAACATCGGTAAGGAGAATCTTATAATGAAGTGCCACACATACATATATATAATATATGTAGAATAGAACCATGAATCATCGAATAATCACCAAGTACAATCAAAATATCATACTTATCTTAATCTAATATGATTAATGATAAGAAATTACCCCTTAACCCTTTTTTCTGTTTGGCAATTAATTAAGTAAATCCCTTTCATTTTAATTTCTGCTCTGGCTTGTAGTTGGAGAAGAGCTTTCAGTTTCAGCTTTTCAAAATCACCATTATTTTGAGCTGGGGTCTCTTAAAATGGACAAGTTAGGACACTAGTTTCCCTACCTCCCTAATTAATAGGCCCACGCCTCCCCCACTGCCTCTGCCATGTTTTCACACTCCTTTTTTCTTCTTCTGAACAAAATAAAAAACGGAACACCACTAAAAAAAGAAGTGAATTTAAGGCTGCATAGGTTGGGGAAATGGACCAAGTACTGATATGCGTTAACTGAACCGCAAGCTAATGAACAAAAGTAGCTTTACTTCATTTATCATTTTCTAGACTTTCAACTTCTTCCCCTGTGTCAAAGCAGTAAGCTCCTTCTATATATATGTGTGTATATTGCTTTTTTCACATATACAAGTCTTAAGACAGAGAATAAGCTTAACATAGTTTCTTTCATCGCCAACAGAGTGTCAGAGATGGGGTCAGCTTGGATTCTGGGTTTCTGTTTCCTGCTTGTCACAGTATCCTCATCTGATTTATTGCAAGGCATGTATATAACATATTCTTATATATATATATATATATATATATATATATATATATTTATATGTATAAACATATCCTCCTCTATCATATATTATCAAAGATGACATCTAACTCTCTCTTCTTTCTATTTTATTTTTTATTTTTATTTTTTCAATTCAATGGTGTCATAATGATGCTGGTTGTCTATTAGTGTAGGACTAAATTTGTAATTGATCACTTTCTTTGTTTGCCAGTTTTTAACTCATTTTGTAAGCTTAATCATGTTTTGTCTATAATTTTGTTCCTTCACGTATTTTGAATCTGTTTTATGTGTAGTGAATGTTCTCCTAATACACGCTATGAAGCTCGAATATAAATCTTACCCTTTTGTCTTTCTGCAGAAAATGTGTTCACTGATCTCTCTGGCATCCACCTAGAGCTATATCATGCCGAATCCAATTCCTCTCTCACCCGAAAATCGTGGTTACAAGATTTACTAGCCAAAGATGAAGAGCGCTTTAAGGCTCTCTCTTCTAGACTAGCACAAAACGAAGCAGAGATTACAACTACTGAATCCTCCTCTTCCCATTCCAAAAGGCCGATAGACCTCAAATCCGTTAGCATACCATTAAACTCTGGTTTATCCATCGGATCAGGCAATTACTTCGTGAAAATAGGTCTTGGAAGCCCTGCCAATTACTATCCCGTGATCATGGACACGGGTAGCTCCTTCTCCTGGCTTCAGTGCCAACCTTGTGTAGTTTACTGCCATACCCAGACAGGTCCCATATTCAACCCGTCTGCATCCCAGACCTATAAGGCCTTGCCATGTGGTGCCTCTGAGTGCTCTTTGCTCAAGCGCTCAACTCTCAACAATCCCCTATGTGACACTTCAAATACTTGTGTATACACAGCGAGCTATGGAGATGCATCTTTCTCAATTGGATACTTGAGCCAGGACAAACTCACCTTAACCCCGTCTCAGGTTTTTCCTCGTTTCGTATATGGCTGTGGACAAGACAACCAAGGACTATTCGGAAGGTCTGCAGGGATTATAGGCCTCGCTCGTGACAAGCTTTCTTTGCTTGGCCAGGTGTCTTACAAGTATGGATATGCTTTCTCTTACTGTCTTCCCTCAGCCTCAGGAGGCCAAGGAGGTGTCTTGTCAATTGGAACCCCATCGTTGGGGATGTCATCGTTGTTCAAATTCACGCCCATGGTCGTGGATTCCAAGAACCCCAGTTTGTACTTTGTCAGGTTAGCAACTATTACAGTGGCTGGCAAGCCACTGGGGGTGTCTGCAGTGAGTTACAAGGTTCCTACACTGATAGACTCTGGCACCGTCATCACTCGCTTACCAGCATCTCTCTACGCTGCGCTGAGAGGCGCTTTTGTCAAGGCCATATCAGGCAAGTACCCCAAAGCGCCTGCGTTTTCAATATTGGATACTTGCTTCAAGGGGAAACTAGCTAGCACATCGGCGGTGCCGCTGGTTCAGCTAGTGTTTGCGGGAGGAGCTGAGCTGTCTTTGAGGGCTAAGAACATAGTCCTGCAAGTCGAGAGCGGCACTTTTTGCTTGGCTTTTGCAGCAAGCAGGGAGATCGCCATCATCGGGAACCATCAGCAACAGACGTTTAAGGTGGCCTATGATGTGTCTAAATCCAGAATTGGGTTTGCTCCCGGTGGCTGCAGCTGAGTTTGTTCCTTACAAGTGATATATTTGTTGGATCATATTGTATACGCACCAAGTATGTACAATAAGAAGATTTATGATATTCTCATGTGTATACATGTATGGATATACGTGTATATATCTATATATATGTTACAGCAATTATAGTTGAATAATGGGAGTAACAGAAGCTCGGCCGATGGTTTAGCTTTCTTCTCAATTGTACACATCAAAAAAATTATTGTAATACTCTACTGAAATCTGCCATTTTTTACTGTGTATTGCCAAATTGTTCAGCATCTCATTGCATTGCATTGTACAAATTCTACAACTTGAAAAATTTCTCATGTGATTGTCACTTATTTACGATCTCTAGAAAGTTTATTGTTGTCATCGTTCCTTGTCTTTTACTGCCATGTAATTGTCAACTATAGTTTATTATAGATGACTGAATGCCGGCCCAAGGAAACGAGAAAAGGAGAGAGTGAGTTGGTCGGGTTTCCGTGACCGCCTCCAGACGCATTGTTGGACCTCCGACTTTAAAAATTGGTCATTAGGCTTGTATTATTGTGAGTTTTTTTATGGTGGTGGCTGTGTTTGGCAAGGTGGCTTCATTAGAGCGAATCTGATATCGTTTAAAGGATAGTCTCGAGACGGCTTGGAGGCGTTTTGTAACACTTTTCTTATATGGTGATTGTACTCTTTTGGGGTTTTGTCTGAATGGTGGTAAGTTTCTTTTGAAGTTGGTGGTTTTGGCTCCGGATGTTGATGATGGTAGTGCATGTATTTCACGTTCTGCTGTTTAAAGACATCTCGTCGGCCTCGCCGCTTATTTCCCAAAGCATTCCTCCTACTCTAATGGTCCTCTTGTCAGACACACTTTCATTGAAGGCTTGCCATGGTCGTCCTTTAGTCTTTAGTCTTTTTTTTTTTTTTAATGCTTTAGTCTAATAAATGCGTTGATATTTCCGTCATATAGTTTTAGTATTTACATTATAATAATGGAGGTGGTTCTCTCACTGTTTAAGTTTGTTTTTTGTCCGCTAGATTTAAGTAATTGAGTTAAAAGTTCCGCTAGCTATGAGTCTTAACGGAGATGTTTGTGGCCTTGGTGCTATATGTTACATGTTCTCGATGGATTAAAAGCTTCTATCGATTGTAATGGTTTCAAAAATAGCCTTATGCATGCTCAAATTGATGTGTCGAGAAATTTTTCTGATATCAGGTCTCATCTCACATTGTTTTCCCTATACTTCATTAGATTTTATTGATGAAACTGGTTTTTATCTATAATATGTACTACAGGATCATCCGCATTATATTTAGCATCTATAAGACCTTTTAATTGAATGAATTTTATCTTTAAAAAAAAAAAACAGTTTATTATACAACGCCAACGCTACAGAAGCGCTGCTCCGTTCCCTACTCAAAAATAGAGTGGGGGAATGGCGTTAGGTTGGAGAACATGGGCTGCATTAATTTGGCGTTTTACGCCATTTTGGTGTCTGGTTGGAGATGCCCTAAAGAAGATGAGTCGATTTCATTTACCCACTAGCATTTCCTTTGGTTATAGAAAAGTCAAGGAGACTCAGTTGGCTCTTGCGGATTTCAATAACGGGGTCTTCTCATCGGCTATTGTAGCCAAGATTAAAGAGAAACGGACGGAGCTAGATCGTATTCTAGCTCTTAAGGAATACTATTGGCGCCAACGGTCTCGCTCGGAATGGCTTCGGGGAGGCGATCGTAACACTAAGTTTTTTTCATTTAAAGGCGTCGCCTCGCTGGCGTAAATATTCCATCAAAGGTTTGGAGGATAGGAATGGTAATTGGGTGGTTAAGGAGGAAGAGGTCGTGGATGTCATCGTGGATTATTTTCGATGCATCTTTACGTTGAATTCTCCTAGTAGGGAGGACATGGATTCGATATTAGATATTGTAGAATCCAATTTCTCGGTTGCTATGACTGGGATTTTAGAGGTGCCTTTTTCAAAGGAGGATATTAAAATTGCGCTTTTCGGTATGGGATCTACTAAGTCTCCGGGGCCAGATGGTTTTCATGCTCTCTTTTTCCAGCGTAATTGGGATATTGTGGGGGGAGATTTGTAATGTAGGTTACAAGTTTATCACAAAAGCCTTGGTGAATAGACTTAAAAGTGACTTCCGACTTCGATCTCTCCCGAGCAAAGTGCTTTTGTTCCGGGGAGGTTAATTGCGGATAATGTCTTGATTGCTTTTGAAGTTCTCCATTCGATTCGCCGGCAAACTAGTGGCCAAGAATGTCTTATGGGATTAAAGTTGGACGTGAGCAAGGCCTATGACAGAGTCAAATGGCCTTTTTTGATTGCTATAACGCGACGGATGGATTTCGGGAGTCATTGGGTTTGCACTGTCGAGGATTGCGTGTCAACGTCAAGCTTTTCCTTCATTAACAATGGTGGAGTTGTTGGGTTTGTCAAACCTGGTAGAGGTCTTCGCCAAGAATGCCCTATATCCCCTTTCTTGTTTCTTTTATGTGTTAGAAGGTCTTTCGGCGGCATTCAGGAGAGTTGAGACTTTGGGTTCTCTCCGGGGTGTGGGAGTTTCTAGGAATACGCCTCGAGTGAATCACCTCTTATTTCTGGATGACTCCATTGTTTTTGGCAAAGCTTCCTTGACTGATTGTGAAGCAATTGGGAATATTCTCCAACTTTATGAGAAGGCTTCGGGACAAATGGTGAATTTTGAATAGTCCTTGAAGAAATTGTGCAAGCCTAAGGTGGAGTGGGGCATGGGCTTCCGTGATTTGTCGGTTTTCAATCAAGCGTTGCTAGCTAAGCAGGTCTAGCGTGTGTTTCAATGTCCTCAATCTCTCTTGGCTTGTGTTTATAAAGCTAAGTACTTCCCTCACACTTCTCTTTTAGAGGCGACGGTTGGTCCCAATCCATCATATGCTTGGAGGAGTCCGATTTGGGGCAGATATGTGTTGCGTACGGGGCTTAGATGGAGGGTTGGCAATGGCAGGGACATAAACATTTTTTCATCACAATGGCTGCCATGCCCATCTACATTTCGTCCCATCACTGCTGCTGGTTCGGGTCAAGATGATTAGTGAGTTGAAGAGCTCGTCCAGAATGGCCAATGGGACCGAGACATTATTAGTTTGAACTTCTTATCGATTGATCAGGAAGCTATTCTTAATATTCCTCTAGGGCGAGGATCTTATGTTGATAGGATGATTTCGTATTTTGAGCACTGGGGTCGATATATGGTGAAATCGAGCTACCAGGTGGCTATGACTAAAAAGACTACTAAAAAGACTCTGGCAACTTCTTCGGGTGGCGATAGGGATAGGAAATGGTGGGGTTTGCTTTGGAGTCTTAATATTCCCAATAAGGTTAAAGTTTTCCTTTGGAGAGCTTCTTAGGGCATCTTACCTTCTTTTGGCAACTTGGTGAAGAAGGTATTAAATGCATTTCGACCCGTCTGAGGTGTGGGGAGGAGCTGGAATCGGTCTCTTATGTGCTCTGGCATTGCCCTTTGTCAAAAGAGTTTTGGATGGAGTCGGCAGTTTGGCAGTGTTTTTCAAAGTTTAAAGGCCCTACTTTTGAAGCTGCTTGTTTGTTTGCAGCCCAGTTTTGTTCTAGGCAGGATTTGGAAGTCTTCTGCATGCTTGCTTGCAGCATTTGGGGTGCTCGTAATTTATTGGTTCATGAGCGCTCGGTTCTCTCTTCTTTAGAGATAGTTTCTTTGGCTAGTCGCTCGCTGGGTTTGTTTCAAGGCTGTGGTGTTGCGACTACTCCTATAGGCCCTCATATTTTCAGGTGCAATGGCTGGGAGTCTCCTCCGTCCGGCGATCTGAAGTTGAATGTGGATGCAGCTGTTCAAGAAGGGGCTGGTTTTATTGGGATTGGGGCTGTGATTCGCGACAGTTCTGGCATGGTTATCGCTTGTTTGGCTGAGAAATTGACTGATTTTTGCTGTCCTTTTTTAGCGAAGTGTATTAAAGGTGTTGAGTTTGTCCTTGCTTGCAATGTACGGGTGGCTTGGGTGGAGTCTGATGCAAGTAATGTTATCCAGGCAATTGGGGATCCTTTTTTGAGGGGCCAGAGGCTATTGTTATTCATGATATTGAGAGCTTGCTGGCCAATTGTGAAGGTGGCATGTGCAACCATGTCCCTCGTAAGAAGAATATGGTGCCTCACTGCCTTGCTAGTATTGGTCCTTGCTCCTTTTTCTGATTTGGTTGGCACTGATGCTGTGCCTTTTTCCATTTCTGATGTAATACAAGCCGACTTGGCTAATTCTTAATAAAAGTGGCTTGCTTTTCCTCCCCAAAAAAAAAAAAGGAGGGGGGAGGGGGTGGTTGGGGGGAAGAAAGAAGAAAGAAAAGTCATGGATTCAGCATCCCATCATGGGCAATAAACGTGACAAGAATCTCCTTGCAATAGAAATTTGGTATAGCACATGGGCGGCTTCAAACTGATCACATTTAATGCTACTCAAATTGGAATTTTTCTATTTTAAAATCCAAACTATGCTCTCTTGTTTTTTTTTTACTTTTTCAATCGCCTATCCTATTTATAAGGCATTGCTATCCTCCTCAAACCTTTAATAATATCATGACACATTAATAAACTGATAATAATTTTTAACTAATATAATATGTTATTTTAATTGATTTATCATTTTAATTACTATATGGTGATATTTATAGAGGTATATGAAAGCAAAAAAATGCAGAAATAAAAGACCACAAAAGTTAGAATCCCTATTGGATAGCCTTTTAGTACTAGGCTAACAGAAATCAATGCATCCACCACAAGGAACTAAAGAGTTGACTTTGATGCAATTGTTGAAAGAGCACCTACGGTTCTCAAGTCGGATGTCAGCAAAGACGCCAGCTGGAAACAGCACACGACTGTGCAGACTGCTTACCAAACACAATTAGAGTTCCCTTTCTATAAAGCAAATTAAAGTCCTTCTTCAGTAACTTAAATATTTTTCTTACGTCAGTTTTTACTTCTGATCCAAACAAGGGCTAATTCAAATTTAAGCGGAACCACGTGATCACCAGAAGGAAAAAAAAAAAAACCATTAAAGCAGAAGCCCAAATAGAAAGGAAATGCAATTTATGAATGTTCCAGTTTCGTCACCAAAGTCACTACAACAAAAGTTTGTACATCCTCGCATATATGTTACACACCATTAATCCCTTCTCTTTTACCCTCTCTAATATTATTATTAACAAAGCAACATTATTTTTCTGATCGAAGTAGAATACCGACCATCACATCCGCAACATATCGTCAGCCCGTTCTCTGCAAAGTTATGGCACAAGAGAGGTCATGTGAGTCCACAAGCATCGGATGTCGGATCCATATATCATTGGATATAAAACTCGCATAGAATTGTACAAACTACTTACCAGCAATGAGTTCTTATTTCACAACAGAGAGTCGAGGTATGTGTAGTTCCTGCTTCGGTTGTATTGAAGCAGACTACCATACGTGCGGTCCCAGACACCAATGAAGAGAGATTCTGTGTCGGGACTGAAGGACATACCAGAGATCTCCCCAAAAAAATCAATCTCCTGCTCCTTCTCAAACCCGTTCTTCGCATCATAAACGTGCACAAAGTCGGCAGGCTCAGCCATCGCCATGAACTGCCCATCAGACGTGAAACGAATAGAGCGAATGGCTCCCAAATTGCCCTTGAGCACAGAAACAGACTTTGACAAGTTCCGAGCATCCCAGATACGGCAAGTCTTGTCTTGGTTCCCAGTGGCAAAGATACGGCCATCGGGATGCCATGCAGATGCAAAGGAGAAATCCAAGTGTCCACATAGAGGCATTATAGTCTGCAGAGATGATGAAGTTAAAGTTAGATGTGCCATTCTTGATACCTTCTGATTCATGTAGGTTTGCAGCTTTAAGAGTTTCTTTCAAATGGAAGAAGGGAGTCGAGGGACAACCTTTCCTGTTTGAGAGTCCACTAACATTCCGTCGGGGTTGTCACCAACAATAACTATAAGTTTGCCATCAGGACTTAAAGAGGTGTGCTGTAAAGGAAAAGATCAAACAGCATATTATAAGATAAATAGGCTTATTATAAACACATGCTCTAATCAATTCAACTAAAGTTGGGCTGTCAGAAAATTATATCCAGCACCAAACCATTTGATGTGATTTCCTTTGTTACCATGACGAATAACTTTGCCTTGGTAATTACTTGACATATATAGAAAGCATCAGTAAAGCTTAGCATGTCAATTATGAAGTCATCCTACAATATTGATCCTCATAAATCAGACAGGACGTAGCCAGACCTTATCTAATTACTTGGAAGATGAGAGGTTTCATGCCATGAGTATTTGGTATAAACCATAAATTTGAGTTGTATAGCATAATAAAAACACACGCTCGGACAAAAATTAAAACGTCAAAGTATTTTTTTGGAAATAAAAAGATGTTGTGATTATAACTACCTCCTACTCTATTGCACTTAATCGTCATATGCATATTCCAGGAAGTACTTACATTCACAGGCCAAGAGTAAGAAAATTGCTTGGAAAGCTGAAATTTCTCCATATCAAAGTCTCTGACTCCACAATCATTGTTTGATGCCATGAAATGAACTGCGCCACTGTTGCAAATTGAGTTTAAGCACCACACATGGAACCAATAGTGTTAGTGCAGCCAGCATTTTTCGATGAGAGGCAGAAAGAGAGAAAGAAGCGAACCTGGTGCCTTCATAAATATCAATTGCATTTGTGATTGCGTTATCATCATAAGTTGTCCTGGAACAGAAGGTTACTCCTGGTCGATCCAGATACTGCAGGCCAACATGAAAACAATACATAACAATATCTTAAGCAGTCAATAAATGCAGATCAACTTTAAATGTAGATAATGGTAAAGGGTGAGAGTGAACAAACACGTGGTATTTGTGGTTGCTAGACAAGAATTCTTGGCTTCATGAAAAAGTAAATGCATCTTTACTGTTTTAGATGATAATGATAATGACAAATAGTGAAGAAAAACAAGAAAGAAGAAAAAACAGAAATCAAATCGAGTGTACAAAATTAAAGTGTGTGTGCATGTGCGTGCATATTTGTTGTTGGGTGTTGGATTGGGGTGGTCCGCAAGCAACAAAGTACAAAGACAATGCAAAAAACAGTAGAAATCGTTACCTTACAAATAAGTTCTCCCTGAAATCCACCAGCAATTAACAAGTTATCGCGAACGGCCAGTGTACTAACTTGGGTCTGAGTAAATCCCTCCAGAATACTTCCAGGGTGTTTCTACAAGCAAAAATTATGTACGATTGGAAATCCAAGTTATAACTACATTAATTAACCTGGCATATGAACCCAATAAAAGAAAAAAAGGAGAAGATAATTTGACATAGTAAAGAGAAAAATGAAAGAGCATCTTGAAAAATGATGGCACCTCACGTGGGGCAATGTGCCCGGAAACATCAAGAACTTCAGTTTTCTTGCCACTTAACGAAGACCAGTGGATTACAGATAAGTGTGACATGAGATAAACATCATGCTTGGATGTAGACCAAACCAAGTTCCTCAACTGCAGTTGCAAATGGCAGTATTACAATAAATCACGTAAACACACTAAGAAAGCAAGACTACCAGGGAAAAACCTATAATAGTAAACAAGGACAGTGCGTGTTTGTGTGGAAATCGCAGACTTTAGTAGCGAACTTCAGTTAATATGCAAGTGGCTCTAAAACTAAAAGGAAATAGTAAATTATACACAGGTACAGACACTACCAATAATTGATTTATCAAATGATGTCGACACCAAATGGATCGTGAGACTTGAGAAATTGCATGAATTGGACCATTTTTTTTAAATAAAAAAAATGACACTAATTGAAATTTGAACACAAAACAGTAGAAAATGAGAACATACTTGGAAATGGAGGATTTTTGATTTTACAGATCTATTGTTTCGCCAAAACTCATAGTATGATCCACCTTTCTCGGTTGGCTTGCATTCCTGGCAAGACGAAAAGAAAGATATGATGAATTGAAGGGCCCAACACGACACTGGTTTGATACAACCACAATTCTAGATGTGAAATTCTACCTTCTCCGAACCTTCTCCTGATTGTGGAACATTTTCATAGTTTTTATACTGTTCTACTCTAGTTTGCCTATATTTCTCCCGAGAGATGCTTAGTCTCTCCCACGGAATCCCTTGAATATCCTTTCCTTTCCTGGCATCTGCAGCGGATGTATCTGTTATTTTATTGTCCTGCACAACACCATAAGCACCTTTTAATCAATAAATTCTACAGAATTTAGGTGATAGCTAAAACTATTTCTGCGATGACTATAACGAACCAGATGATCATAATCATCCTCATCCTCATCATCCGATTCTGAATCACCAATCACTCTACCACGAAAATACATAATGTCATCTACTTCTTCCATTTCATTATCATCAGCAGCATGATCCATTTCCTCCCCTTCGTAATCGGTCATGTTAGCCTCGGTGTCTATACCTGAGCCAATATCAACACATAGAATAAGGTACGGTAACCACATCATCACAAAAAACCATAAGAAATTGACTTAGTGACAATCTTAATCGCCTAATGTTAGTTTAGTTTCCAAACGCAAACATGATTAAACCACTTGCAACAAAATTATCTACTCCAAAGTATTGATCTCCATCGCCACCATAAGCTATTAGAATACAAACTCAACAACAACAACAACTCCAAACAATGAAACCAAAAAATTTCAACATAAACAGCACCCACTCTAAAATAAAGAAATGAAAATCTGCTGCATGTGTCTATGGGGTTCAAAAGCTACTTCAGCTCCGAAAATCGAAGTTTCCCGGAATCTAAACCAGAATCTTTCAGCACAAAAACGGGATGCCTCACATTGGCTTCAGATACTGGTGTCAAAATTATTTAAGAGGCTTTCAAGTCACAATAGAGATTGATGTTTGTTAAAGAAGATGATGATAATAAAAATTTAATTAAAAAAATTCCATATTTACATGTTTCTTACTACTACTCACTACCCAAACCATAGAAACTCCAATTCCTTATTTTCCCCTAAACAGTTAAATTCAGAGGAAGAACTAACAAACACGAAAACCAAAAACCCTAAGCCGCAAAAGATTATCGAAAGAATCATCATAATTAACTCAAAGAAAATCAATGGGAATCGAACCTCCGACCGAGCAAGTTTCTGTATCGGCAGGTCTGAACCGCGATCTGCGTCCAAAATCGAAACCTTTACAACCCTATCCCACAAAGAAAAACGGGCCAACAAAGGAAAAAAGAAATTAAAAAAAAAAAAAAAACAGAATCTTCTAACTGAAATTGAATTAGACTGATCTGGTTAAGAAATACTCATACACGATTAGTATCGCGGCGGCGGCGGCGGCGATGGCGATGGCGAAAGCGACGGCAGCGGAAGCTCCGTCGTCGGCGTCAGGATTTGCGATTCTAACCACCAGTTTCGGGTTATATATTTCTCTCTCTCTTTTTTTTTTTAATGATGAAAAAGGGCGAAAAAATAAAACGATTGTTGTATTTGTTAATGTTTATGAGGTATCAGTTTGGCACCGTCCCCGTCCTGTTTAGAAAATCATGGATTGAGAGACAAGTGTAGATGGAACGTCGGATTGGATTATTTAACGTCGGATTGGATTTACGTTTATGCCCCTGGTGAGGTCACAAATCCCACACGTACGACAAAAAAAATATATATATATAATATAATATAAAAAGCAGCAGATAACGAAGAAGCTCATTTCATTACAAACCGTTGTAGGACAAGCCAGCCGTACCTTCTTTTCCAAGAAATTTACCCACTTTTATATCCCAGATTTGGATGGATTTCGAGATTTCCACTTCCAGTTTTGTTTCGTGTCGTTTGCCATGTCATGAAGGAGTATTTTTAGTTTTGGCCTACAAGTTGTGCACTTTATCCTTTTTCGGTTCTTAAATTTATAAATCTTACAAATTGTTCCTCAATTCAATTCATCAAAATAAGCTTGCATTTAGTTTATCAAAGATGAAAATTTTAAGTTAGAGTTAGCTGATTTTTCAAAAATTAATCATAATTTTATTAATTTTTTAACAAAAGATAAAAACTGAGATAAAAAAATACAACTTAGTTGGAGTTAAACTTAATGTCAAACAAAACCAAAATTTAGAAATTACAAAAAATAGCAACGAAATTGTGCTCTTTCTTTTCCCTCTGTTTTTGAGTAAAAATTGTGCTATTTTTGTACCTCAATTAAATTCATCAAAATAAATTTAGAAATTAAAAGAAAACTATAAATTAAATTATGCTTTTTTTTGTCTTTTTGAGTAAAAAATTATGTTTTTTTTGTCCTTATTTATTTTAAGAGTAATATTAAGAAGGCTAACTCTAATATAATTTTTTGAATATCAACTTTTGTGACAATAAATTATCCTCTTTAAATACTTATTAATAAAAAAAATAACTCACATATTATTTAAATTAATATTTAATAGTTAATATTAAAATTGGTGTTTATAATATTTTTCATTCTTTCAAAGGCACAATTGAGTTGAAATACGCCTTAGCAAATATCAACTAGGAATGTGACAAATAGGCGGTTGATTTCGTTGAGTTGTTGACAATTTCGTTATGAAAGGGTCAAATATGAGATCTTTTTGACAGATGGGAGTGTTATTTAATTATTTTTAAATTTGGGACTAAAAATGGAACAAATTAGGAGGTCAAAATTGGAACATACCTTTTTCTAAACGATCTGTCGTCACTCATCAACGTCGTCTGAATCTCTGCCACGCGCCAGCGCGTGGGTACTCTGTCTTTCTCTCTCTGCGGATTAGGAGAGAGAGAATGACACAGAGAGAGGACAGTCTCTCTCACTCCTCACTTCACTCGGTCACTCACCTCTCTCTCTCTCTCTCTCATCTGAGATATAGAGCGGTATGATGAATGCGGTTACTCTCTCTAACATACAGCTAAACCAACTCATTTTCAAACCTCAGCTTCCGTCGAAACCCACCTCGATTTCTCGCCGGAGCTTGAGAGACCTGCGTTGCCGGACGTCTTTGGTCATCGCCACGTCTGTGGAGGACAAAGGCGGTGAAGCGATTTCCGAGGACACCGAAGCTCCTCCTTCCCCAATTGACTCCATCGCTCGCCGCCTCATTCTTCTTCGTCACGCCAAGAGCTCCTGGAAAGATCGTTCCCTCCGAGGTTACTCTTTCTCTCTCTCTCTCCGGCGAGTGATTGTTAGACTGAGTTGGATGATTATTTAACGTCTTTTTTTTTTTTTGGTTGTGTTGTTCGAATTTTCGCAGATCATGATCGGCCTCTGAGTAAAACAGGGAAAGCGGACGCCATTAAAGTAGCTCACAAGCTCCATGAGTTGGGTTGGATTCCTCAACTCATTCTGTCTAGGTTGGATTACTCGGAAAATTACGGTGTCAGTTGTCACCGAAATGGAACTTAATTGGATTTTGGAGATTGAAAATATTCTGATTTTTCCGTATCTGTCTGTGTTTAGTGACTCATTGCGAACGAAGGAGACGCTTAAGATTATGCAGGAAAGCGTGGAAGGGTTCTTGGAAGCCGAAGTGCGATTCTTTTCGAGCTTTTATTCAATTGCCGCCATGGATGGTCAGACAGCTGAGCACCTTCAACAGATTGTGTGTAGTTATTCAGGAGATGAAATAGCCACTGTCATGTAAGTTTTGATCACCATTTCGCTTCTTTGGAACTAATATGTGTTTATGATTCTGAGACAAAGGCGAAGAGGAAACGCCTTTGGGACGAAAATTTCAAACAATTTTATGTTGTCTTAAATGGAAATTTAGGATTTTGGATTGGCTTAGATTGGCGGTATCTTCATATTAGACGCTTTTAATGTCTTCAGCTGCTATGGAAGGCATAAATGGCAAAAAAAATTTCATTTTGGGGATGGATTTTGTCCAGTTCATAAAACCTATCTTATGCTAGTTTGTGGAAGAGCTTCGTGATGATGATGGCATAACTGTACAGGTGTATGGGACATAATAGGGGTTGGGAGGAGGCGGCCTCAATGTTCACAGGTGCCTCCGTAGAATTGAAGACATGCAATGCCGCTTTGCTCGAAACTACTGGGAAATCTTGGACCGAGGTTGGTTACCTTCCTTTATATTCTGTCATTGGTATTTATTTTGACACTATCATTTGTTTTTTTTTTTTTTTAATTAACGAGAATATACGTCTTTGAGATAAAATAGTCGAAGAAACTATATTGCCTTGATAATCCTTTAGAAGCTATAACTCTATAGCGCTGAGACTTTTGCCCTCTCCTCTTTTATTTTAGTATCTAAATGATGTTAAATTTAAAGGTTGTAGATTTGTAGTAACATTACACCTTTCAATTAAGGAGTTCCCGGTTGCTCACTCTTTGAAAAGCTTAAGGATTGAGTATCTGTCCCTCTTTGAAAACATATTACTTGAGCCCTCTTTGAAAACATATTACTTGAGACTCAGAGAATATAAAGTTAGCTCAAACTAGTGGAGTGAGTGGCCCCATGAAATTGCGAATTAAGAGCGTGAGATTTTCTCAATAGAAGTGAGCCAGGGAAATCCTTATCTAAGAGAGGATGTACATACTAACAGTAAATAATAATAGTGAGCTTTAATGTCCCTCCATTTTGAACTTAAAGAGGGGAATTAAATGTTGGGTTTTGAACTCTAGCCTCTGCTAACGTGTTGGGAAGTGGGGGTTGTGTGTACTACTGGGAAGTGCTTTTGTTTAGCTTGGCGTTGAGAAGCCAAGGGGGCAGTGATAGCTGCTTGGTGATTCCAAGGTCATTTGCAGTAGAAGTCAATCTCAATTCTTCTTGAGACGATCGATCCTAGCCGTTGGCCTTCATTCATAGTAGACAGATTTTTGAGAGTTCTTGCAGCTAAGTACTCTTTGTTGAACTTAAAGAGGAGTCTATAGCATTGTGAGTCGTTAGTTGGGCGACGTGCTTTGGTTGGGGACTACTTGACTTGGAAATCTAGGATATATACACGCACCAGTTATGTGCATTTATATGGCCGGCATTTTGCAGGGTTGATTCAAGTTATAAATGTTCATATTCCTTTCTGGAAGGATACCTTGTTTATTCAAAGCAAATATGGGGTAGATAAAATTAATGTCCTGGATAGATGCAACCATAGATGCCTATGATTGTTTTGGTTGTACTTTGCGGAACTAAAGTTTTAGTTTCGCCCGCACTTTGTTGGACTAAGCTTTTAATCTTGGTGTATTTTATTTGTTTTGTCCCTGACTAATCCAGTATGTTCCAATCACAGGCATTTGCTTTGGCAGGACTCGGCGGGTGGAAGTTGCAGGGCATAGTAAAACCAAGTAGCTAGTGGTCTTTAAAATGCCTGGAACTTTTAAATACTAACCATTGCAAAAAAGAGCTATAAACACAATCAAAACCCTTAGAAGTTCACATATGTGCAATAAGTCATCTTCTTGCTAAACGAGTTCTTTGAGCTGTAAAACCAGTAACATTTTCTGGACTCTGCTAGCAATCTGCGTAGATGGGAAGGTCGACATTCATCGGAGATTCATCCACGTATGCTGGTAGTGAATTTCTCTAACCGGAAACTCTAATTGAAGCTTTGTCACTCCTAAAAGTGTCAAAAGCTGGAACTCTTTCCACTCGGAGGGGAATGAGCTTCTGCGGTCTTTTTCAATCGTTGTAAAGTTTACCCAAGATAGCTATGAACTGGAATTTTGATTTTTTCCCACTTAGCTGTATTGATGTTATCTTTTCTTTCAATAAACATTTGGACTTTTTTACACCATTACCCCCCTAACTTTTTGTGATTGGCAAATGAACTCCTAAATTAAAAATATTGGTATTTAACTCCCTAAACTTTAAAATCGTTGCATCAAAGCCCATATTCATAATCCCGTCATTTTTTTTTTTTTGACAGGATTTGATATGTGCATGGCACATGAACAATGAGTGAGAGGTAAAAGCAGTCAGAAACCATGTGAATTCAAAAGCATGATCAAAAGGTATTGATGAAACAAAATTTGAAGTTTGCGGGAGTCTATCGTTAAAATTTTTAGTTTAGAAATTGATTTGACAAATCCAAAAATTTAAGGAACACTCATGAAAAAAACCCTAAAATTTGCACTTTGATTTGATGAGTTTTTGAAACTATAGCTTGAAATCAAAGTTGTTGAAACTATTGGTTGAAGGCACTAACCATCCGGTTGACCCTAAGTCAACGCTGGATTTTGTGAGTGTGAATGAATGAATAAAAAAATAGTATTATAAGTTTACTATGGTTGGTCCATCCAAATAATTAGTCACGTTCATGTGTTAAATATGCTGAAAATGATTTTGTTTTGATATAAAAGTAAAAGAGTAATCGGTCCAAATAGTCTCTTAACTCTTTCAAATGTGATGGTTTGTTCCCTTTTTTTTTTTTTTTTTGCTGAGATAACCCTGAACTCATATCTTTTGACAAATTCAGTCATTTCGGTCCAAAACCGTTAAGTTTTTAACAAAATTAGTCATGTGCAATGTATGTGATCTAATTTGTGAAGGTGTTTTAGTGGTTTAATAATAATTAATTTAACAAAATAAAATAAAAATAATAATTTTCTCTATCTCCCCATTTTTGAAAACCTTATTCATAGGAGTAGGGGCCGCGACAGAGAAGAAGGTGCTTGGTGTGGGGAGGGGGGGGGGTGCAAAACCCAGATCGCGCAGGGGAAAGAGGGGGAAGGAGAGAGAGAGAAAAGGAGGGAGAAGGCCTCCGGCTCCAGCTTCGTCGTCGACATTTGATCTAGGTGGGGTAGGGGTTGGGAGGGAGGAAGAGATCTCTCTCTCTCTCTCTTTTTAAATATTAATAAGAATATTTTTCTCTTTTTAGAGATATTTTCCTTTAAAAAGCATAATACGTGCTTTTCATGTGATCATTTCATGAGTTTTTTAGCAGAATCAGATGGAAATGATTAAAATGATAAAAAATAAGAGTTCAAGGTTATCTCTGTAAAAATAAAAAATTTAAAAAAAAAAAAGAGATCAAATTAACACATTTGAAAGAATTTATAGACTATTTGGGCTAATTACTAAAAAAAAAAAATGTAAGTTTTTTATTCTATATGATAGTTTTCAAATCGTTTCACAAAATATGTTTAATTGTGTATCTAGAGAAACCGTTAAAGAAAAAAGTGAATTGATCTTTGATGCTTTCAAGAAGCTGATACGTATGTTGGTCTCCGTCTGGATCTATATGCCCTCAAGAAGTCGAGATCTTTAGTGGCCTCTAAAGAAGTCTCACAAAAATTTACTCGTGCCCACTTCGATACCTCTTTGATGCATAAACCTTTGTCCACTATTAAAAAGTACTTGCTAATCAAGGCTAAGGTTCCGTTTAGCAATTTAACTCAAACTGTATTTTTTCATCTCAGTTTTTATTTTTTTCTGAAAAAGTTTTTGTCTTTTTTGAGAAGTCAATAAAAATTTTTAACTTAAACTGTATTTTTTCAACTCAAACTCATTCACCAAATGGACCTTAATATTAACTAATGTTGACTTTAATCTGACAGGTGGCACGCATTTGAAGGTTAAAATTACCCCAAAAACGACATTCAAGCAACAGAAAATTTAACGTGTTCGACAATATACACTGTGCACCTTCTATAAATCAGAAGAAAAAAATTATTAATACCGAGCACAATGGTTTGCACAAATTAATTTGCTAGAACAAAAATGGGACTTTACGTAACCGTTAGCGAAGTGTAAAATAGGGTTTTGAAGGGGGGGGGGGGGGGGGGGTTTTAAGTTTTGTATCCTGTAAATGATTTTCTTATTTATTTTTCTTGAGGAAACTTGTTAATGACTTTCATTATTAACGAAAACAAAAAAGTACACTATTGTACAACACAGTTGGCCTAGGCCCCGGATTGGGAAAGGGTAAACTTCCATTTGACTTTTACGTTAAAGTTTTCGTTTCTGTTTACATGTTAAAATTTTTAAAAATTAATATTAAAAAAGACCAAAAAAAATAATTGAAAAAATATAATTTTTTTGTAGTTGAAATGGAATACCAAACATCTTATTAGTTTTTATCTTTTTCTAATCGTCAATAAAAATTATAATCAATTTTTGAAAAGTCAACGAATTCTAATTAAAAAAATTTCATTCCAAACTTAGTCTTTATTTGATAAGTTAATTGAATATGAAAACTTTAAATTAATATTGATTAATTTTTTAAAAATTAATTATAAAATTCATTAATTAAAAAAAAGATAAAAATAAAAACAAAAAAATATAATTTAATTAAAATTAAACTAATTTATCAAACAGACACTTATAAATCGAATGCAATAGTAAATTAAAGTGATTTCGTTTTTATAATAAAAAAGGATTCTTGTGTGTACTAAATTTAAATTATATAAATTTAAATATAAATTATAATATTATATTCTTTTGTGTGAAAACGTTTCTTTTAGATGGTGTTTGGTGAATGAGTTTAGTTTAAGATTTTTAAGTTTTCAATAGTAATTTTTTAAAAAACACAAAAAACTTTTTCAGAAAAGACAAAAAAATTTTTCAAAAAAAGACAAAAACTATGATGAAAAAAGTACAATTTAGTTTAAACTAAACTTAAAATCAAACATGCCTTAAGTATGCTTTATTGTTTTTAGGATGGCAAAATAAGAATCCCCATCGATAGAATAAAAGATTTTTCTCTTTTATTACTCTTTTATTATTTTATACCATAAAATAATAATTATAGTATTTAGTATATCTAATATACTTAATTCATACTTTAATTAAACTAAGTTTATGCACACAAAAACTATAAATTAAAGAAAAAAAAGCACACACGCTTTTGTTTAAGCTTGCTTTTAAGTACTCTACCAGAAAGGGCGGCGAAGAAAAAAGAGTCTGCTGCTCTGCTTTGGAGTTTGTACGGGTACTCAAAAGAAGAGAAGTAAAAAATTAATACAAACACAAAAATAAATTTAAAAAAATGTGGAAAAAAAAAAAAACACATAAAGTAAAGGAAAGACAAGTGGGAGGTGTTGTTGTGTAGTGTGATATGCAAATGTTGGCTGTTGCTGTGAGCTGTGGCTGAGTTTGTTGTTGTCACCCAAAAATTTCCAATTTTTCTCTCTTCCTGTACGGAAGAAGAAAGCAAACAACACTCTCTCTCTCTCTCCCTCTCTCCCCCCTCATTAATGAGTTTTGCTGGGTTTGCTTTGGGGTGTCCATTGTTTTGTTTTGTTTTTGTTTTTTTGGCTTCTTTCTGTCCGGTGAATTTCCTGCCCTTTCTTTCCGTCCCTTTCTCCGGTTAGCTTGCTGGGAAAATGGAGTTCTGAAAGTTTGGAGATCTGCGTTTTTTTTTTTTTTTTTTTGGGGTTCTCTTTCTTTCTCTCTCTTTGTCTCTGCGACTATCCTTCCATTCTAATCATCCTCCTCTTTCCTCGGAGGATTGGATTTTTGGGCGGTAGGGTCCACCGGTTTACAGTTTTCTTTTTTGGTGGTTTCTCTCTCTACAGATTTCTATTTTTTTTCTGCTTCCCCTTTTTCTCTCTTGAAAAAAGTTTGCAGCTTTTCGCTACGGAACTTTTTCTCAGCATTGGATCTCGCTCGTGGAAAAATTTTCGTTTTTTGTTTTGGGAGCTTTCTTTGGAGGTGTTTCTAGTCAAGCTTAAGCTCTTTTTGCTGGAAATTTGGAGGAGAGAGAGAGAAAAGAGATGGAGTAAGGGTTCAAGCTCGTGGAAATGGCTGAGAATCGAAATCCAGGTTGAAAAAAGAGACGTTTTTTTATTTTTTATTTATTTTTTATTTTTTGGAATTTCTTCGTGTAAACATTCTGATGAGAAGACGAGGTTGGGAGGCAAAATGATCGATCAATTCATCAATTTTGTGATTCGCCCTCCCAGGTACCCTTTTCCCACTGTCCTTTACTTTCACCATATTGTCGTTTTTTCATTTTTTCCTCAAATTTATTTTTGCTTTAAATGAAGATATTTTTCAATTTCAGGGCATAGCCAATTTGGAATATTTAGGAATTTTATATCAATCTTTGACATGCTTTGCACATCATGTAATGGAAACTGGTTCAAGAATTTGGCTTTATCATTGTTTTTCATGCTGAAATGGAAAATATGTACATATGTGTGTGTGTGTGTGTATATTGGTATAAAGCCGGTTACCTTAAACACTTAGACATTTGCTCTGTGCAGAGTAAAATTTTGAATCTTTCAATTGTATTACATTGGCACTTGAATGAGTTCATCCTTTCCTTAATTGTACCAGCTTTAAATTCTCTTTCATTCTTTAGCTCATTAAGTTGTTGTTCCTTAGCAATTTAAATCTTAAAACCTTCCCCTTCAAATATATATATATATATATATCTATATCTTAAAAGATGTAAAATTTTATGTTCAGGGCGGACTACAATCCAGATCAGTATCTATGGGAAAAGGATTTCACGCTTGCAGGGAGAACATACAAACGACAAGACTTGGAGGCAAGTATGGACACCAGTGCATTGCAGTCCTTTCATTCTCTTTCGCTAGTTTGCGAAGATGTGTATTTGCATGATAGTTCCTGAACCATGCTGGATTATTTATTTTTCAACATTTGCAGCTCAGGAATGCGAGGGGCCACATGTTGCGTTGTAGTCATTATGTGCCTTCGCAGTTCCCCGAAGACTCTGCCCTTCCCTGTGTTATATACTGCCATGGAAACAGGTAGGAGAGAGAAGTTAGACCGCTTTTTGTTTCTCTGTGAAAATTCTACGCCATTCCACTTATTAGGGTCCTACCACTCAATTGTCTCATGTGGAATAATGCAGTGGATGCAGGGCAGACGCAAATGAGGCTGCTGTAATCCTTCTTCCATCAAATATCACTGTTTTCACTCTTGATTTTTCGGGTTCAGGCTTATCCGATGGTGATTATGTCAGCCTTGGTTGGCATGAGGTACCTTTCCTATTTATCATTTTTACTATTATTATCTTTTTTTTTCTTTTCAATCAAGTCTCTATCTCTTTGAGATGCTTAAGTTTCCATTAATCTGTGCAGAAAGACGACCTCAAAACTGTTATTACACATTTAAGAGGCAACAAACAAATTTCACGTATAGGTCTTTGGGGACGATCTATGGGTGCAGTGACTTGGTACTTCATCTTCTGTTTATGGAACCTATGTTAACTGAAGTTCACAAAATTTGTTGTTTTCTTGCGGATTTCTTCTATTTGCAAGGTTTACTCGACCTGCTTTTTTGTTTGAATTGCATTGTTGTGGCCGAAGATAGCTGCTTGATATTTTGTTTTGCAAAAGTCATTACTAAATGTTCCATTTTACTAGTTGATGGAAAGTTCTTTTTGCCTTTCTTTCTTAAAACTGTTGACAGATTGACTAAAATATCTTTTAATGTAGCCTCCTTTATGGAGCAGAAGATCCTTCAATAGCTGGAATGGTGTTGGATAGTGCCTTTTCAAATTTATACAATCTAATGATGGAACTTGTGGATGTGTACAAAATCCGGCTTCCTAAATTCACAGTAAAGTATCTTGACCAACCTCTCACGTTCTTAATCACACTTTAGATTTTGGTCGTGAGGAATATCTAAACTGTTCTCTGTGTCATATTTATCTCCATTCTCCTTGATCAGGTTAAGATGGCAGTGCAGTACATGCGCCGGGTAATTGACAAGAAGGCAAAGTTTGATATAATGAATCTTAATTGCTTACAGGTCTGTCTATGTTTTATGTATATAAAAAAGACATGTAGTCAAACCTAATTCATTGACGTTGTATAATTTTTCTAGATAACTAAATAGGCCCATCTTGGTGGCTGGCAGGTTGCACCTAAGACATTCATTCCTGCTTTATTTGGACACGCTAAGGATGATAAATTTATCCAGCCCCATCATTCTGACGACATATATAAGTCTTATGTGGTATTGCCTCAATTAGGATCCTCTACTTTCTGAACTTAATATGCCCGAGTTGGAAAACTGTGGAAATATCTAATTAATCATACCACTGATCCTCTGCAGGGGGATAAAAACGTTATATATTTTGATGGTGATCACAACTCCTCCCGGCCTCAGTTCTACTATGATTCGGTGTCAATTTTCTTTTTCAATGTTCTTCACCCACCACAAATTTCTTCTGTTAACTTGTGTAAGCCAGAGAAATACTATGATTTGGGGGATTTGAAGGTTGCTGCTGGTATGGACGAGGTAATTCCCATTTGATATGCTATTTGTCAATAAAAGGATTTAAAAAGGTCATACTTATCTATACAATCGTTGGTATCAATAATTTAAGTTCGCGAGTGTTTTCCTGTTTAGTTATAGTATTGTATGCCGCAAGGTAGATTTTAAACTCAAAATCTTAAGAAAATAATTTACTTATATAAGAATATATATGTATATATATAAATATGATTTCTTAGCGTTTCGTAACAAGTGACTTGTTCTATTACAATTCAGATTGATAGTAATTTTTTTTTTTTCCTTTTTGTCTCAGGGTTTGTTATATGAGATTATTGCTGGTGTTCGCTCTTCGGGTGCTGATGCAGCAAGTTCATCTTCTGCTCCTCCCATTGTATCGACTACAAAATCAGTTGATGAACTTCTCTCTGATATCGCTCCAGTGACTGCTGTATGGATATTCTTTTGTGGTTCATTACTAATAGTATGGTATTCATTTTCACTTGTGTTGAACTATTGTATGATTTGTAACAACACAGGATTCAGTACTTGCTGAGATTAATGAGTTTGGTCATGAATCATCACAATTACAGGTGATTTTATTTACTACTCCTGAGTTTGGTGTTTTCTCTGACCACTTTACGGATATTTTAGCTTAATCTGTCTAGATATTGTTTTACAGGATAAGCCAAATAGCCAGAATGACGAATGTTGCTCATATACAAGCTCGAATAGAGAGAGTTGGGGAAGATGCTCATCTTTAGGAGGCAGTGATGAAGAATCTTCTGCAGATTGCACAGCAGCAGAGAATGGTCATCAGGTCCTCTCTCTCTCTCTCTCGTGTTGTGTCTTGGGTTGCAACATCAGGGTGCTTTACCTTTGTGATTCTATTGAGATATAGACAAATCTTGAATTTTTTAATATCTTTTTCCCCCCCTCTCTTTTGTATTCTAGAAGACGCTTAAGGTGTTTGCAACACCTATACGAAACAGCAAGCAACAGAAGCCGTCAGACCCAACAAAAGAAGAGAAGAAGAAGAAAGCGCCAACCATCACAAAGAAGCCTAAAAGTGAAAAACTCGAGAAGTTAGAGGCCCTCAGTAGACGACTGCGTCAGTGCATCCTAAAGAGAGTAAACCACCGGAGACATCGCTCTTCATGACTGTTTTCTGTAGACCAGGGTTTGTAGCTGCTAATGTTTTTCTTTTTTCATCTTCTCAATTTACTTCTCATTAGTGTATCCCCAACCCCATTACGGGTTCTGATCCTTTCATTCTCATCTTCTTTAACACCACGGAATCTTTCTGTTTTAACTCTTGTGTGTGCCATTGTCCGTCTCGTTCTTTCGAGCTCCTCTTCCTCCCACGTGCACATACATTTGGCGACTTCACACGGCACACAAAGAAGTTGTCATTGTCTTTACAATCCTGGACCTTGTTAGGTAATTACTGGAGCCAAAGATTGAGTGATATAGTGAATCTGAATATAGAAAAGCCTGACACTAGAAAGAGTTCAGATGAATTGTACATTTGTCTGATTTAAAGCACGAATGTGGCTGGTCAGATATCACAGAATGAACGGAATTCAGATCGATATAATGCATAGGGTGCGTGGTAAATATGTTCACCTATGGTTCTGTCGACATCCTATAGAGTTTTGTCATGTTGTGTAAATTTATCTTTTGAATGGAATTTGATAGGTTGCCAAAAATTGTCACCAGGTTGTATGGGAATCTTGTTCACGGGTTTTGTCTAGTGTTTAGAAAATGTGGTGACGTACCTATGACCTCCGCTAGCTGAGCGCAAGAGATGAGACAAAATACGCGCAAGAAAAACATCATGTGAATTTTGTATCATGGTAAATTTCCCTTCCTGGACGTTTGGGTAAATGCTGGAAGGTTCTTTTCGGAGTCGAAAAGCCTTCTATTTTGGTGCCTCCTTTAAGACATTACCCCGCTAACAAGTACCAAATATTTTCTTAATACCAGCATTAGACATATTTCTATACATTATTCTTTTTGGATTATTCTCATCTTATGCTGTTAAATTATAGGATCATTATCACTTTATCCCTAAATTTTAAAAACTCAATGTTGTCCCTTCAACTAGAATTTTACCCCTTTTACTAGAACTTTTGTTAAAAAATCCAAAAAAAAAAAAAAAAAAAAAAACAGAGAAAGAGAGAACTAACCAAATCCAACCTGCTAGATTTTTGTTAAAAACAACGTAAAAAAATAAAAATAAAAATAAAAAATCACATCGCTGCACTGAGGCTTTTTTTTTTAATCTATTTTTATGGGAAATTATAATAAAAGTTCAAATAAGGGCTAATTTAAAGGTGTGGAGTAGGTGTTGAGACAAAGTGGAAAGAACCCTTAAAAAGGCTAAAAGAGTATAAATAATATTCGGACTTTTCTCATTATTACAGCAAATTAACATTTGACCTTTTTAAAAATAAAAAATCAAAATTCTGGAATTTTGCACCATCAGCCTGATATTAGTATTGGCAAGTAATGACAGGGTTAAAGATCCACAGAGCGAACAGTATCCATAAATGAAATGTAGTAATGTCATAGACTGATAAAATTTAAGGAAATAAAATCTACGTTAAAACAGTTAGCATATAAAGGAACCATCTCTAATACTCGTTCACAGTAATTCTCTCGATTTGATTGGAACTAAGGTTATTTTTTGTGAACGTGTTTTTGGTTGAACCTACTTCATCTCAAAATATCTACTAAATTAAGGAGAGCATCATTTTAACCTGGTCAGAGACGGCTCCCAACACACTCATACGAGGAAACTTGAAAGTCCAAGTCCTAAAGTGCATATTCTACTCATTACACAGTAAATTATAGATCGCTGTTTGTGACTTTTTCCAGCTGATCGTCGTTCCCGACCGTGTTTCCGGATGGTTCAAACTGCTCTCTAGTCGGGAAAACCGAGTGTGGTTGCTGGTAAGAAGAGTTTAAACTCGACTCCAGTATCTGGTGTGTGAGCACTAATTCTGGCTTGGCGTATGCTCCGCCTATGTTAGTCCGTTGCTTCTTAGCTGACCTCTCACCATTTGGGCTCTCAGATGGGTAACCACCAACATGGCAACTGGAATCTGGAGTCGATGGTTCGTGGTGAGATGATAAAGATTCATCAACGGAGAGGCTCTTATCCGCGGTGCATTCCTTGGCAGTCTTGTCTTGAAGGGGGGCCTCAGAGGTTGGCGCAGGAGTTGCTGGCTCCGCCTTGTCGGATTCCGGGTGATTGTCACCCGCCACTGGGGCCCCAGGAGCTTCTGAAAGAACTCCGCTTAGTCTTTGTTGTTCTTCAATAATCTTCTTCAAGTACTTGCCTTGGGCTTCTATGCGTAACTGTAGCTGTCTCTGTACCTGTTGCACATTGACAATTAATCATAGTATCGCGTCATATGGCAAAGAAGAAGAGCCCTAATCATAGTATCAACTTTGCTTAATTTGATGATAAAACCGCAAAATAGAAGTCAACCTCTAGTTGCTCATGCAGCCGCTTCTGGACCTCCATCTGCAGCTTCAGTGCTTCGGTAATTTGCATCCCTCTGGAAAGAGAAAGAGCATGTACTTTATCAGCCAACTGACAAGTCAAATTAATAAACCACAAATTTTCATCGTTCATGATTTTATGTTCTCATCTCAGTTGTTACTGATACTCGATGAGATCGACCAATATAACAAATTTATAGCTGCAGTCAATGCTCATATATTATGCAGGTAGTTCTCCTAGTACAAACTTCAAATAAAGACGACATTGTCATGATCCGTTTACCTACTAGTAAATCAGTATTAAAAACCTAAGAGTGGAGATTACAGTTAGCTCTACTTACGATGAACCATCCAAATTGGAAAGTGCATCCCCAGGTTCTTTCTTGTCAGCTTTTTTTCCTTGCATCAACACAAAAGGAATCAAAGACATTAAGCCAAGATTATATTAAAACAAACCAATGTTTTTTACTGATAGAGAAAATTAGCCCAAACGTCGCAGTCCAAATCCAAAAATTACTATAGTAACTATTACTACCTTTTTGTAATCAACGACAATTGAATCTACCATCATCTACAAACAATAAAAATAGTAATGATAAAAGAATCAGATACACGTACCATCAGATGAGGAGTCAGGTAGGTATTTTGCAAGCCGATATTTCTGGACACATAACAAAATAGGACAAAACAACCGATGAGAACACTAGACATATTACCTAAATGCTTAGTTCGAAAAATTACGGTGAAAGAGGTAAAAGAAAATGTTTGAATAATTCAACTAGAAAAACCTGTAAATGACTTTTGACGTGATAAATTGTTAAACCTTGTACACCCATCACTCTGAGAACACCTTTGGGGGTAGCACCTGGGAGAGGATAAAATGAAGCAAAATATTAGTCTTGAAAAACTCAACACAGAAATTGTAAACAAAAACTGATGGATTTCTCAATAGAAGTTAACTATTCCGCTACAAGGAAGTGTTACTGTATGAGATTCTAGTCTACATTTCCACACAACACATCTTACTAATTCCCAACGAAATATTTGGTACCAATTAAGCTTGAATAACTAATCATTTAATAAATGAAGGCAGCAAATCAGCAAACAAATGGCACAAATTTAAGGGGAAAGAATATAAATGAAAATAAAACACTGGTTCAGCAAATAGAAGTTAGTGTGACTCACGATCTGGTCCACCAAGTTGTTGCACGGCATCAACAAAGCGTTCATGAAGATCATGTGTCCAACGCAACCTCTGTTTGGAGGCAAGACTGGGGTTATTGAGATTGTTCCCTCCATTCATGGGATCCATTGTGTTCGCACTGCTATCTGAATGTTGACCATGGACAAACGAATTGTTCCGAGAAAAGTTTGAACTAGGAACACCCTTTTGCTGATACATTTGTCATTTATCTACGGAAAAGAAACCAAAAAACATCAATTGCACAATAGTATTAAGAAAACCCCAAAGGCGCTAAACTCCAAAATTAACCTTAGAGGCTAAAAGAATTCACCATGCTATATATGTCCCAACAAACATTCAACTTTTACCAATTTAGCATCATGTAGTATAATCTGCTCGAAACTGTGTCAGTCCCCATTTTCTAACATTGAACGGGTTCGAGTCTACCAATAAAAGAAAGCTTAATTTGTATACCAAGAAAAAACAGAATCCTCGTGTATACACTCAACAAAATAACGAAGAATCATCACGAAAGAGCACATAACTGGAATTAGATACTAAAAACCAGAATATTGAAACACTGTTGCTTGTCATGCAAACTTCCAGTAAACTCCGCTTTTGCTTTCTTTGTCCCTCTTGTTAAATACATCTAGATCCAAGATTGCAAGCTCAATACAATCACTAAGGCAAGCACTTCAGCTAAGAATAATAAGTGATAAACATAAAATCATTCAAAACCTAAATTCAGAAAACTTCGATTTTTGGTAACTTTTAAAGATTCCATAATTTAGATTATACAAAATACAAATACGGAAAAATTATTATTTAAAAAAAAAAAAAAGGGACAAATTAACTGTCCCATCTTTTAACACCAGGGTAGAGATTCTTCTCTCTTGCAAAATCAAAAGTCGCCATACGAAGGTTAACCGATTAACCAATCATATCCCTTCGAAGAAAGCAATCGTTATCTCTCAAAAACCTTACCTTAAAACACCGCAACACCTTAAACTCTTAACACGCATTAACAAGAACAACAGTAAAAGCACAAGACATAGTATGAAAAACCATAGACATTGCTGAAGTGCCTAAAGCACATCAAACTTTTAACTGTTCCCTTAGCTTGGAGAGGAAAGTTTGACCATTTTTCATAAATATGGGTACTGAAAACTGGGATTTTTTTATATTTCTTTTTGTCTCCTCCAAATAAAGAGCGTAATTAGGAAGATAATTAAACAAGATTTTCCCCCTCTCTCTATTTAGGCAGTTAATGAAGACGTAAATACAACTGGTGGTGAAACTGAGTGCAAATTGGGAAATTAGGGCACCCATTTCCAGTCAGCACCCAAATCTCCCACAAAACGGGAAAATTCGTTTCATATGGATAAATATATGAATATCAAGTATATCTAACCAATTTATTAGGTTAAACTGGCAAAACAATTAGGGTTCTTAAAAAAATTTAAGTAATAATCAACACCAACTCCGACGAGAACTCTCCGAAAGCATACTTTTTGCTTAATACCCAAAATGAAAGATTTTCTTTTGGGTCAAACAATCAAAAAACAAAGGAGGAAGAAGAAGAAGTGACTGAAGAAGAAGAAAACAACCTCAAAAAATTGAAAGCGGGTGATTTTACAACGTAAGACCCAGAAAGTATTCGACAAAAGGTCAGAAAGAACATACCCAGATCTAGAAAATCCAAAACAGGGACAAACTCAAATCCTCCCGCCCTCCAATTTCGGACAATGCTTCTTCCTTTGTTTGTTTATCTCTATCTTTCTCTCTCCTCTTTCTCTCTCTAGCTCTCCGTGCGGTTAAGACACTGATAATAAAAGAAGCTGTTTTTTTGGAACAATGGAGATAAGCAGAGAATTTGACTCTTAACGCGTGTGCCTTTTTTTTTTTTTCCCCCTCTCTCTCTCTCTCTCTCAAAAAAAAATGAAAATCTTAAGAGAGAGAGAGAACGAGAGATTCCAGACGTACAAGTAGAAACAGAGAATCAGAGGGAGGGTATTAATATTCAAAGGGAAATAAAGGAAAAGGACTTTTCATAGAAAGAGAGAGCCTATTCTACTCTACACTACCAACTACGTTTCCTTTCCTCTCCTCTCTCTTCTCTTGTTTCTTCTCTCTCTCTGGTTTGGTTCGGCCTCACATTGTAAGAACCACACCAGGCAACTCTCTGTCTTATTGGCCCCCCCCATTATTCTCTTCTTTCTTTTTTTTTTTTTTTTTTTTTAGTAAAACAAAAGAAAATAAAAAGCGTCTAAGGTAGGTATTAACGAAGCAACTGAAATTGTAATTTTACGTGTTTTATTTTATTTTTATGATTAAGATCTAATATGTAATATGTAATACTGTGGTTACATATATAGTGTTGATAATTCTGCATGTAATTTCACATAAAATGTTAAGTTCGAATACTCGATCCACTTTAAAGAAATGTAATATCATAGTAACTGAAATTGTATTTTTACTTTTTTTTTGTTTTTATTAATGAGATCTAATATTTAAAAACATGTATTTTTTTTTTTTTACTAAAACCATATTGTATGTAATTTCAGGGAAAAAAAACTAATTAAAAAAAATCAAAATATTTAGTGCATCTTTATCAAATTTTTATTATAATATAATCTCGTTACTATATTTGGAACGGTCGAAGGTAAACGTTTCATGAAAGTTGTCTGTTACTATTTTTACTTTATTGCTCTCTCAAAATTATTTGTTATGTTTTATGAGCAAGTGTGTGATCACGAGAAGTGAGGAGAATTTAGAACGCATTATAAATCCGTACTAGAAATACAACGAAAAATCTCCTCTTAATTGTTTTCCTTTTTTTTTTTTTTCTTATCCAAAAACAAGAAAACAATGCCATAATATGTTTTTGATGATTAATGTCAAGAATTCCAATTTTAATTTTATCTTCTTATAACTTGAATTGTCATATTTTTCATAATGGAAAAATATCATAAATTCCCCATAAATTTTATCACTAGTGTCAATATATTCCTTGAACTTTAACATGTGTATTAAGTTACTCCCCCTGTTAGTTTCCGTTAGTTTTTCTGTTATCTTTATGTCAAAATATCCCATGAATTTTGTTTTTACGTCAAAATACCCCTTAATCTTTGTATTTATGTCAAACTACCCCATATCTTTGAAATTTTTATTAAACTGACCCATTTATCTTATTTTAAGTATCTAACATTGCATAATTCCCTTGTTATTATTAACTTTTTTAGAATAGATAAAAAAAATATAAATGTTTTTTATTCTAATAAAGTAGTATGCATCTTTTTTTAATATATTTTTATTTCATTTATTTTAATTCAAGTTTATTTGAGTTATAGGTTTACTATACATACCATAGTTGGTAAAACTCAAATGCAGGATTTGGATTTCAAATATGATGTTTACTTAGCCTACATAATTTGAAATCATAGTCATAACAAATTTCATTTATGTGTTTGCTTAAACTCATAATGAGAATGTTGATGCCTGAATATCTCCGGCAGCAACACCCAACGTGGTCGATTGCTCCGACCATTCTTACTCGGTCACTCTGTTCGTGTTCTCCTGCAAGAAGGAAACCACCTCGAAGTAACGGGGACACCGGTGTGGTGTCTGCCATGGGCACTCCGATGCTTAAGTCAGAGCAGGGTCTGATGAGCGAAAAGAGAGGCAGAGCTTAGGCAGGGGATTAGTGTCCGTACCTGGAATGGAGGGCTGGCCCTCTATTTATAGGTGCTTCCCGCGGGTTCGGTTATCAGGGCGACCCAGTCGGGTCGGTTCCCTAGGATTCCCGGCGGGAGAGTAAGGGTATGGCGCATGAAGGTTGTGGGCCAATTCAGTGACGCCACGTGGCCTTTGCCCTAGACTAGGGGCACTAGGGTGGTTGTTGCAGGTGGTTGCAGGGATGGCCTCAGCCAGATCAGACGGTGGAAATTAGGGAGATAGTGGGAGTAGGTGGCGGAAGACCGCGATTTGACCCCCTGGAATTAGGGGTTGTACTCCACACGCGGGGCGGCGTATGGTGATGCACCGGAACGTTGGGTGCTAGGGTAGTCGATGGTTCTCCGAGCACCCGTTGGGTTGATCTGCATTGGTTGTCTGTAGGGTGGTCGGTTGTAGTCGGGTCACGTACCGAAGGAGTGCTCGGGTCACCCTGGATAGGAGTGCTCGGGTCGCACTGGCTGGGAGTGCTCGTGTCACACTCACCGGGAGTGAACCGAAACAGCTCCGATGCGACTGCTCGGTTCTCAGAGTATGAGCCTGTGGCCTGAGTAGGTTGTGGCCTCAACAGAGAATAAATATCGTAAATTTATTGTGATACCTATTCCTAGTTATAATTTTTTAATTTAAAAATTAACTAGTTTGTAAATTTTTGTACAATAATATTAGTCGTAATTAAACTAAAAAATGTAATTATAGGAAAATCAAATAAATAACATAAGTTGTATAGTTATTTTTGTTTTAAAAAAATCAAATTGAATGTAAATTTGAATTAAAATAAGTAAAATAAGAATAGTGGTAAAAAAATACATTCTCTTTTATTAAAAAATATTTTTTTTCCCTGTTCTAAAAAAGTTAATAATTATTAGGTAATTATACAATGTTAGATTATTAAAATAAGATAAATAGAGCAGTTTGACACAAATATTAAAGATTAGGGGATAATTTGACACAAATATTAAAGACTTAGGTATTTTGACACAAATACAAATATTAAGAGGTATTTTGACACAAAAGCAAAGTTTATGGGATGTTTCGAAATTAAAAATAACGGAAAAACTAACAGAATGAGCAACTTGACACATATGTTAAAGTTCATATGGTATAATGGATACATTTTATAGTTTATGGAGTATATTGACACTAATAATAAAATTCATGGGAAATTTATAAAATTTTTCCTTTTATAAATAATACAATCTTTTAATATTAATTCACATAATATATTTTTAATCACTAATTAATAAAAAATAATAATAACTCGTGGTTGATATTAAAAATAAAAATAAATGATTAGAGTAGGGAAATCATTTATCAAATAGAAAATTTAAGAAGCTATCATTGAATTTCACCAAACCCCCGTTATGAGCCAATGGAGCATTGACAAACAAACACTGAAACATAGACTTTTCTGTTTTTCCCATAAAACAAATGCAAACTGATTATACACTTACGAGCTGGATGAGATGGCAAAAGGTGAGAAGCTTCTATCAAGCATCTCTTGTTTATCTATCAATCAAAGATTGGATTGATAATGACACGATAGATTACGGATAGACGATCGAAAGAAATTAGTATAAATGATATATCTCTGTCATATCTAACGAAATATTCTTGTCTGTAAAATTAAAAATATTGAAAATAATAGGTCATTTCCTTATCCTTTTATTCACAAAAAAATCTAATTGATTATTATTATTATTATTTAACATAGAGAGAATGACTTTGGAAAAGGACTAAAAACAAAATAAAAATGCTGGTCCGATGCACCACCCCAAAAAAGTCCAAGCTAATCGGCCAACTTTACCATTGTTTTTGAGTGTGTTGGAAAATAAATAAATTAATTTGAAAAAAGAAATTGTAAGTTTTAAGTGATTGGCCATGTGGATAGTGATAAACGCCATACCCATACGTTATACAGACTGGCCTCAACGGAATCTACCTAAATAATATTCCGTTCCCGTTTCTCCAAAACCAACTATCCAGCTATTTTGTCGTTTTCGCTTTGCCTTCGTTTTTTTTGAGAGGGACGTCTACTTATTTTTTTGGATTTTTCCTTGGCTCTTTTTCTTCTTATTATTATAAAATTTGACAAACGAATTTCATGACGTGCCCACTTTCCCAACTTACTAGTCTGTTTCTTTTTTTTTTTTTTTTTTTTTTTTTTTTTTTAAGGAATTGTGACTTGTCATAGTTCAATTAAAAGACATAAAAAGGATTTTTTTAGAAAAATTCGACCAAAACAAAGTCACAAAACAATGTTTTCATCTCCATTTTGGACCATCTAACAAGAAATCCCAACTAATCTAATTAAGCCAATAAATCAAAATGCAAAAACACCAAAACAAAAGTTGACATTTTGCATCTGTATACTAGCTATGTAATAAACTCGAAATTAAACAAGGGCCGGCTAATTAGTTAGTTAATTAGCTAGTGATTAATCAGTAAAGTAGTAATGCTTTAGGAAGTGGTCCTCAGTCTGAGTTTCCTTTTAAAAAAATCAGCTTCTTACAACTCAAGTCATTATCCTTCTGTAGCCTATTGCAGCATTTTCTGCTTGGCCGGTGAGTGCTACAAAATACTCAACAAGCATGTCGCATTTCCAACATTTTACCTGAACATTAGACTGTTTGCTTGCACAGACCTTCAAGAACATCATTGATGTATCATTTTGATCCCCCTCAGAATCTGTTACGCAGACTGAAACGCTCGAAAGGGATCTTATGCATGCAAGAGTTGACTAATGGCATCATTATCAGCAGGCTGAACCACTACTGTAGTTTCGTGAAATTGCATTAAAGTCAACGTGGGATTCACTCAAATCTTTAAGAGACATTGTTTATCAAGTTTAGCAGCAACTTGTCCTAAATTTCTAAAGTCACTAGTGATTTGAATTTACAATTTGGGACAACTTGTTCCTCACTACCCGATCTTGCCAAACTTCAGAGGCAAGAAAAATCTAAATTTTTTACACTTGGAACGTTCCAACGGATGGAGAGAGAAAAGGAAGTCCTTACTAAAATTATTTGAGATGAAGCATTGGAGCAGATCTCAACCCTACATGCCATATCCAGGAATCCCATGAGGATCAACTTGAGCCACGTTAACCTCTTGAGCTCTCACCTTGGTTTCGCCCCAAATCAAACTTGTGGTTGATTCCAAGCTCAGTACACTTTTCTTCCCTCCACCCGGAGACCCTTCTAGGGTCAATCCACCAGGACTCTCATGTGATGTTAGGCAGCTCTCGGTGGAGCAGTCAGCTCTTAATGGACAAAGACCGTTTGGCACTTCTTCTAGGCCCCGCATTCCAGCCACCTCCACGGAGTGTGACGAGTAGAAGCCAAGTGGGTCGATCGAGGAACTTAGTGGTGTTTTAGTCCCTGATCCTTGATATTTCTGGCTTTCTGTGTCAATAACAGAGCCTCCGATAAATTGGTCAGCAAGCATCTTACAGGCTCTCTCAAGCATGGCCATATACCTTCGCTCAGCACTCTGGCGAATCTGCAGGTGCTTCTCAGCCTAAATAGAACAAACATGGGAGTCAAGTGGCTTTACTATGGACATGGACGCCTATTATATAGAAACTACACAAGGAAAGACGAAACAATTTACTTGTAAAAACAATAACAGCTTATCATTGAGTCTTTTTTTTCATGAACACACTCCAAAAACGTAAACTTCAATGCAAAAAAATTACCTCAACTTGTAAGTGTAATTTACTCTGTACTTCCATTTGTGCTCTTAATGCCTCCTTGACCTCATAGCCCCTATCAATAAGAATTTCCTCAGCTAATTTGGCCATATTAGGAAATTCAATAGACAATGATATTCAAGCAGACAATAAAATGATCTGATGGAAGATGAGAAGTTATATTCTTACTCATTCATATCAGAAGCTGGCACATTTGGAGAAGAATTACCAGTCCGTGGACTTTCCAAAAGGAATGAAGCTGAGATCCCTCGAATAAATCAGAAAAGAAAGTCAGTCTAGATAACAAAATTCTGACCTACTAATTACTGGTTTAGATACAGAGAATTTTTAAGTTCTCAATCACTGAGGTACGGTTCAATTTCCTTAACTAGATAGTACCACCCTTTGCTAGAGGGAAATAAACGAAACAATATAAGAACGGGAGAAGAAAAAAGAGAGTGCCTATGTTATTTCTCAAATGGAAAATAAAGTTGCATGGACTCTGAAGGCTTATGATAAAACCCACCATCTTTAGATGCCTCACTCATATCCTTTCCTGACTGTATGCCTAGTCTGTACTTCTGAAATATAGGAAGAAACGTTTTACATCAACAATTTGGCCATAAGAATTTCATTGACCATCCAGAAGTTCGACTGGGGGATCATGATAATAGCTCAAAAACGAAAGAGCAAACCTGGAGGTGGCTCTTTAAGTGGAACAGAGTCAATCCCTTCACATTCATCGTCCGCATTATGGCCTTTGGCGTAGCTTCTGCAACATCAGGCATGCCTCTGTTAGGGTACTAATAAAGAATACCAATCAAAGATATTCCAATAGAAATCGGCAACTCAGAAACAACCATTATTGATATGCTAGTAAATACTAAACAAAAAAATAACTCTACTTCTTCAGAAGGTCCATCAGACTAATATCCAATCCTAAACATGCTAAGCTGAAGCAGCATTTTCAACTACAAACAACTAATAATAACGACAATATGAAAGAGCCATTGGCACAACTTGATCTGAATCATTTGATTAAGATACCAAGTTCATTAACAAGATTGTATTTAAACCTAAAATATTCAAATAAAATGGGAAGCCACACTACGAAGATAATCAGACATAGATTTTGCTTTCTGCTTTCTTGATCTGACCTTGAAAAAGAGGTTAAGGAAAGAGAAAACTTCAAACACATTGTAGATGACTCTAAACAACCAGATTCTTCAATATGAAGGATAAAAATGTACAGAGAAGAAATGCATCAAATGAGTATATTTTAGTTAAGAAATATCTAAATATGATAATTTGGAGTAAAACAAAACCTTCCAAGTACAGACCAATGGTATATGCTAACTTTTACATCTAAAAATCCTAATGAACAAGGGGCAAGTCGATCCCACTTAAGGCATGTTTGGCATAACTTCATAGAAGTTGCTTTTTTGCTTTTTGAGTCCAAAAGCTTCTTCTAAAGGTACTTGGATAATCTGTCAGAAGAGTTTTCAATCAAAACCAGAAAATGTAGCTTCTAGGAAAAGCTCTTTTGAAGAGACTTTGGGCTCGTTTGGCGGAGCTTTTTCTTTTGTTTTTAGTCAATAGAAGAAGAGAAGCAGAAAGCTTTTCAGTAAGTGTTTGGGAACTACATTTTTAAAAGAGTTTTTGAAGTCAAAATGATTTTTTTCCTAATGAGTAATTAAAATGTTAAAATGAAGTTTATATCGTCTAATTTAAACTTTGATACAAATTTTAAAGTTTTTATTTGGAAGAGCTTTTTCTAAAAGATACATTTTCTGATTTAATGGGAAGCTCTTATCAATCAACCACTTCTAGAAGCAGTTTTTGTACCCAGAAAGCCAAATGCAGCTTCCAAGAAGCTCTGACAAACTTGTATTAAGTTTTTAAGGCATAATAAACCTTTTTATTGTTTATTAGAAAATTTTAGAATCACTTTGACCCATTAAGCTCTTCTGAAAATGTGTTTCCAAACACTTCATAAAAAATTACGGCATAGTTTTTTCTTCTCTTCTTCTACATACTAAAAGCAAAAACTTTACCAAATGGATCATTAATAGATCAAAATAACAGAGACTTCAATGCAGCAATGCAAGTCCAATGACCCCAAAGATAGTCGGCTTCAGTCAACGGAGAAATGTATTAAGCATGTTTATAATTAATTATCTTTTAATAAAAATCCCAAGAAACTTTGAATTCCGCACAACGGCATCTATCTAAACTGATCAACACAAATCCTGAACAACACCAATTCTCATATTAGCTAGTAACACCCAGTAATCAATTTGTTTTCCTTTTTCACTTCCACAAATCAATATTTAAGCTTTTTCGTTAAAATGCTATAGATATCTGTAACCCGATTGAAACGAAAAATTAAACTTAGGATCCAAAAAACTTTATTATTGAAAAAAAAAAAACAAATAAAAGAATTAATTACCAAAAATAAAGAGAAAAATGCAACGGTAATTGGGCAAATCGAGATGAACGAATAAAAGTCCTTTTTCTTTTAATCAAGAAAACTTGAACATTAAATGCAAAAATGACTTTAAAAAAAAAAAAAAAAAGGTCATTTTCGTATAAACCCCAAATGAAAAAAATGAAGTACTGACTACTAGCACCGCCGAGCTGAGTGACGGCGTCGACGAATCGCTCGTGGAGGTCGGCGGTCCAACGGAGGCGGGGCTTGGGATCGGAGGTCAAGACGAGGCATGGGTCTCCCCTAAGATTCTGACCATGGCCGCCGAGTCCACCCCCTTGGTGGATTTGAATATCCTCCTGACCCATCAACCCTTCGTGCGCTTGAATCAACCGAGGAAACATTTTTTTTCCCACACACACGCACTCTCACTCTCTCTCTCTCTCTCTTCTTTCTCTCTCTAAAGCACCGAGAAACCGAGAGAGAAAACCCGCCAATCGGAGAGAGTCCAAAGAGCAAAAAAGTTGTGAACTCTCTCCTTTCCGCTGTAAATGAACAAAAACAATAGACAACTTTTTTTATTACTTTTTTTTTTTTTTTTTGGGGTGTGTTTCTCAATTATGGGTGTTCGATTAATATAGTCGTTTTTTTTTTATTTGTTTTTTGTTTTTTAGTTGATGATGGTAAAAAGGAAAAAAAAGGGAAAGGTGAAAACAGAAACGATGGCCGTACAGCTACTGGGATTGGGCAGTATCAGTAGTAGGTAGTGGACGGTTTTAGTTGGAAGTTTGTCGGTTTCTGAATTGTGTCTTCTTCCTCCTCCACCTCCTCCTCTGCTGTGTATGGGGAGTCTATGAAGTGACTGATACATAAATGTTCAATGAAGGCTTTGGATTGGAGGATCAACGCCTCATCCTCGTTCTTACCCCCCACTTGTCATCACAAGCAAATTTTTTGGGTTTTTTTGGGGATACATTTTGCAATTTGTAAAAAACAAAAAAATAATTTCAAGACATAATCTAATAATAATTATTCATGATTTTATCCAAAAAAAAAAAAAAAAGAATTCGAACCGTTTATGTAAACTTAAAAAAATAAAATATCTTAAAATAATAATAATAAATTTATTATGTAAACAATAAATTACATAATAAATTTATATATGAAAAATTGTTAGTTTTTTTTTCTCATAATAAATTTTTGTATTACGTTGATTAAATAATCTTTATATTTATATCATTTAATTTTTTTAATTATTTATCGTAAAACTGTTGTTTTTTTTTTTTTTTTTTGGGTGCTAGAAAAATGTTTCTCAGCAGTTGCGAAAAACAGTTGAAACAGATCCCAACCATTTGACGGGCTCGTTGGCCTTGGGTTATCACAAGCCCAAATAGCATATTGTCCCGATAAGTACCCAAAACATTGTACCATCATCACCAATTATCCATGATCAATAATAAATCAATTCAATAATCTTAATCTTAATTTTAACATATATTAAAGTGTCAAAATTTATTTCATTTTTTCACCATGTGTCACTCCCTCCTTTCAATTTTTGCCCCCTTTTTTTTTTTGTAATTGGCTATCTTTCCTCTCCCTTTTTTCTTTCCTTCTTTTTTTTTTTTTTGCTACATTTTTTTTCTTTTTATTCATCCTATTCAAGAAATTCCCTACATAAAAAATTATCTCAAATATTATGACTCTTTATTCTCAAATACATTTTTTATCATGGTATTTGTCTTAAAAAAAAATTTTCATGACTCCATATTTTGTCATTTGTCACTCCCACTTTTTTTTTTTTCGTTTTTTTCTTTTTAAATTTGAATTTTTTCATATTGTTTTAAAAAATTTCTCTTTACACCTTTAAAATTATATTGTTATCTACTTATGCCTGACATGTTTGTATCTTTTTTGTTTGCTTTCTTTCATTATTATGTAATTTTATTTTTCATTCTTCTTTTGCCCCTACTAAAATAATTTATATTAAATATATCTTTATTCAAACTTTTTTTGTGATATTCTCAACTATTATTCTTTCATAGCACCACATAGTTAATTTTTTATGCGATTTACTAACTTCTCTACAATTTGTTACTTCTTAAATATGTTTTTTAAAATTTTATTCTCTAACACAAAATTGTTCTTAAAATGTAGTCATAAATTTTCTTCCTCGATGTTCTCTCCATTGTTATTTTTTCATAATATCTCTTAATTATTTTTTTTATTTGACAAATTGATTAAACACGTGCATAGCACGCGTCTACAACTAGTCAAAAATAAAAGTAAGAATAAGTCTCTTGAGAATTTTTTCTTTCAAATTCCATTTAAAAAATGGATTTTTAAAAAATTTCGTAAGGGAATGCATCCTAATTTTTAAAACTCGATAAAAAGAGTTTCGTCCAAAGTTTTTTTTGGAGTTTTGCAAGTTGCAAAAGAATTTTGAGATTTTTTTTTTTTTTTTTTTTTTCACAAGAGAGTCTCGATCTTTTTTGTTTTCTTTTTCTTTTTCTGTTTTGTGCTTTCTTTTTTTTTTTTTTTTTTTAAATTCTCATAATATTTAGACAAACTATTTCACACGTATTGAGCACGCGCTTCAGCTAGTTATATAAATACCCAAAACACCTCATATATTTGTAAAATTAGTCACAGAATACCTCCTTAAGCAATTAAATTTTTTTTTTTCTAAAGATCAAACTTGACCTTCTTAGCATATTTTAAATTCAAATTTAAAACAGTATTAGACTAAACTATTAACTAAATCAACCACAAACTTTAAAAATTCTCAAAATAGTTTAAGTATTTGTTTGATTGAAAATAACATTTAAAATATATTAGAAATGATAATCTTGACATTTTCAAATATTTAATTGCTTCATAGGTCTATCTTGCGACTTATTTTACTACACATAACGTGTTTTAGACATTTTTAAAATAAAAATAAAAAGACAAAAGTTATATTTACACTAAACACCAATAGATAAATGAGGTGTTTTGGATATTTTTCTTTCCCTAATTCTCAAATAAAATTTTTTTTTGATTTCCATTAATATTTTTGTTAGTTTCAACAGGAAAATGACTATACAAATCATGACTCGTGGTGAGCATGGCAGTGTCTGACTAATAAGCAACTAATTTCATATGATCAAAACACTCTTTTTTAGTGCACTTGGGCCCCTCGAGGAAGAGACAGCTACCAGGTTCAACAAATTTTCAACGCTTTTTTTTTTTTTTTTTTGTTTTGTTTTAAACCAGTGTTTAGAGTACCATATTTCCAATACTTCACTAACAACAGTCACAAGATTCAAACTTTGATGTAATTTAGTACAAGTATACTCAATAATTAACTTTATAATCCCTTCTAAAGCTGTTTAAGCATAGCAGCCATGTAAAAGCCAAGTGACTTCAATGTCGACTCGTAACGGTTGTTCTAGATGTACAAATCCACGTACGGAGTAAACCAATTGGTTCAACTTCTTTTTTTTTTTTTTTTTTTTGTGCCGTTTTCTTTTTTCGGCTAGGAAATTTGCTTTCAAAGCCTATAGCCATGCAAATGCTTAGCCCATCTTCTAGCCATGTAAGGATCATGGTAATCCCAACTTTCCACACTACTCGGCCTCCCACCACCAATCACATCCCTCCTCCCACCACCACCACCACCACCGTCGCCGCCAGCAGCGGCCCCTGCCTCCGCTTCTGCTTCCGCCTCTGCCTCCGCCGCCACCACCACAGCATTAGTACTCTTAGTATCTCCCAAACTGACCAAAGTTTCCCCTGTTATGAACCTCTCATCAACTTCACCCACGTCCTCGCTATAGCTAAATTCCACACAAGCATGTCCACTCTCTCCCAAATCCAACAAAATCCTCCTCTCTTCGCCGCCTCGCAGCTCTCCTATCCTTATAATTCTACTACAGCTCAATTCCTCTCCCACTCTAACTCTCAACTGGATGTCTCTGATCACGCCACCGAGAAGTCCCGCCAAGAACTCTTCGAATTCACGCATGATGAAGCCATTGGAAGTTCCGAATCCGAACCCAACATGAAACCGGTGGACAGGAATTGGAAGATCCATATCCATCGCGGCATGGTAGGATTGCGTCGGGCTATCAGAAAGATGCAAGATGCTGGAATCAGGATTCTTATGCGCTCGGTCTTGAAGTATCTTTATCCCTTTCTTGAGCCCTTCAACTGGGTCAGCTTGTCCCATGTAGAAAAGGCGATCAATAACCTGTAAAGCCGTTCGCTTCCCGTAAGATGTCATGCGTCTTAAGGGAAATACACGAGCTGCGGCCGATGAATACGTGACGATGGCCAAGCGATCGATAGGTCTAAGTGAGAAGACCACCAAGGCCATGCATTGCTTGAGAAGTCTAAGATGTGGTCCATTCGGGCTCGCGACCAAGACCAAGTCTGTGGCTCGTTGGTTTGCTAGTTTCACTGAGAGATATCCTCTGTTTGAGGATGTGCACATTATGTAAGACAATTGCCTGTTTGGTGATTGTAGAAATGAGGACGAGCCACAGCCCGGGGGGTGCAAGTTCTGATGGTAAGGATACGGTTGGAAGTTTGTTGTTGGCGTGGTGGTTGGGACGGGGACTAGAGAGAGATGGAGACGAGGGCAATTGGGCATGACATCAGGCTCGATTGGGTCATCATCGTCGTAGCGGGCGGAGCGGAGGAATGAGCGGCGGTGGATGCGGAAAGTGGCAATGGAGTCATCAAGGATTCGGAGAATGGGGTCCGTTTGGTTGCAGGAGAGGGGGCCAGAGGGTGGGTTGAGGTTGCGGGGGAGCTGTGTCCAGTGGGCGCGGCAGATGGGGCACGTGACGCTGCCGTGGCGGACATTGGAGGAGATGCAGGCGAAGTGGAAGGCGTGGGAGCACTGCGCTGTGAATATGGCCTGGCTTGGGCTGCTTCCCCTGCTGTTGTAGCTAAGAGGGTCTAGACATATTGCACACAAGTTCTGTCACATGGACCAACAAACATTAGAACACTGTTGTTGTATCAACTGATAACATTTTCACATCATCGGTAACTAAAACAGGAATTCATAAAATTTTATATAACAATTTCATCCTTTGACTGATGGAAATAATGTTAAAAACTCTGATCAGTGGTGTTAAATCCTTGCGTTGTGCTGGCAATCTTCTGAAAAGGAAAAGAAACTTTACATAACAGAACAAAGACAAAACTTACTATAGAAATTGTACTTGCATCCTACCAAAAGGTAGGATTGTTTTTGTGATTAAATTAACTTTTTAACAATCTAATTTGTAAATATTAACGCTAAAAATTACAACATAATAATACACAGAACAGCTTTCAATCATATATCAAACCGTTAAATAATTGATATAATGACTAATATAACAGTATCTAATAATAGAGTAAAGGTATAGTTACTGTCATAAGTTTTCCCATAACAAAAGGTTAATCTTGACCAAGGGTAACAATTATTTAACTGTAGAACGACGTGATGGAGGTGTTCTGGTGCAACCACCAAGTACTTACTCAATTATTGGGTTTTGGCACTAATATTCATTGTTTTTTTTTCCCCCTTTCTTTTTCACATTGGAGAAACAGTTGAGATTAGACAAATTAATATTAACCTCCACCAAACACATGCCAACCATATCTACAACATCCAACTCTTTGACACTGACAAAAACTGAAGTTCAGTTAGAGATCATGTGGGCAAAAATGGTGGGTACTAGTACTCCCTCAATTTTCACCATTTATTCAATCATATTCCTGAACCCATGCTTAAAATTAAAAAAAAAAAATGCTTAAAAAAACTTTACTTTCATCATAAAGTCATTGTTACTAAAATGGCAGAATGTAGAATTGCAGAAAAAAAATGAAAGGAGTGTCACAGAGTCAGATAGAAATTGTAATTGAGATTGAATAACATACAAGGTATGATGGTCATAACCAAAAATAATTGAGTGTCTACATTTTTTTTTTTTGGGTTGAAAATTGAGTGTTTATATTGGAGAAATGGGAAAGAAACTTTTTATATAATTGGAGTGGGCTCTGTGCAAATGACAGTGGATTCCCAAACTTCAGTAGGAGTGCACTAGTGTCAGGGGGGTTCACATGCAACACCTTTTGTATTGTCCATTATTCATTTATTCCCCACCTGCTATTATTACTCCCCCTAACCTTTTTTTTTTTTTTTTTTTAACAATTTTAAAGAAGGTTTGAAGCTTGACTTGACTTTAGAGAGCTGTAGTCAGAAATTTCAAATCAATTCCTGAGAGCAAATGAGTAGTCAAAAGTTTCAAATTTTGCCCAAAAGATAAACTTCAAACCCAAAAAAAAAAAATGAAAAATAAAGAAATCAATTCAATTTAAGGACTAATTATAATGTGCATTTTGTTTGTAATTAAATTGCGAAAAGTGTTGTACCTTGGCAGTAGGCAAGGAAGTGTCCGTAGTTGAAGACTCAAATTCCTCTCCAACATCTTCTTCTTCTTCCGCTTCTTCTTCTTCACACAAATTCCTTTGCTTTCTTGGAGATACAGCAGAAGAACCCGAGATCTGTAATCACACATTAAAACATATACTTAAATATAAACATATATTATATGTGTGTTTTTCCTCTTCATTTTTCGATTTTACCACAAAAAAAAAAAGAAAAAGAAAAAGAAAAAAAAGAACTAACGGAATCAGAGGTGGTGTGGTCGAAGACAATGGGATCTACGAGAGCTTTTCTTCTGGAAAAAGAGCCACAAGCATTCGCAGCTGCTAAAATCATGTTCCTCGCGGCTTTCCTTAGCCTTGACGAAGCTCCTCTGCCTTCTCCTCCACCCATTTCTCTTTCTCTCTCTTCTTCTTCTTCTTCTTCTTCAAATTCTCTGCAACTTTGATAATGATGGCAATGAACCAAAAATGGGCAGAGCAAGAAACAGAGAGAGAGAGAGAGAGAGAGAGAGAGTAATAACGCTTGAGCCGTAGACAGAGCTCTCTGCAAAACCTCTGCAATCTGTCCACAGCTCTCTCGCGCACTGTGGCTGTTTCTGTTTTTGCCGTTCCTTACTGATAATAATTTCGCATATATTTATATTTACACACACGCTACTGTTTTTTCACTTGGTCCTCACACGTACCCACACCCTTAATAATATATATATATATACACACACACACAAACACAAATATGTGTATGCGTGTATACATATATATACACACACAAGCTTCTCAGCAACACATGTTCACCACTTTACCCTTTTTTTTTTTTTTTTTTTGCGCTAGAAACCACTTTACCAATTTAATTATTCGCCAAGGGACTACTTTTACCACTTGAGCTTCATTTAACTTTGGTTTGGTGATTTGGTCACTTTTATTTGCTTTTGACCTTTTTTTTTTTTTTTTTTTTTCCTAGTTTTAAATTTTTTGTTTGTCCCCATTAGGTAAGCCTTTAGTTTCTTTATTGCCAATGTACCTAAAGTCACCTAATAAATTATGAGCAAAGAATGAAATAGTTCTTTTTCATTTTACTTTTTTTTTCTTTCTCCTACTCTCTTTGACTCTTGAGTGCCTTCTTTTTTATTATTATACCCAACTGATGTCATTTACTTTCTTTGAGAATCTATTTCTATTTTTAAATTAAATTATTTTTGTTTTTTTATATTTTGGCTAATAGGAGAAGATATTATTCTGACAAATGTCAGTCACATTCCGAAATAAATATAATTAGAATTAGCGGTAATGACTAGTGCAATGAGTCATTGAAGAAATGGGATTAAATATCTTCTAATAATGCACTTGTTTAGATGATAGTTAGTGGGGTTCACATGATTAGCTTCATGCAAAAACAAAAAATCGGAATAGAAAAAATTGGGCTTAGAAACGGACGTTAAAGCAAAAAAATACAAAATAAAACGAAACAGAGAATTATACTGTAAAAAAAAAAATTTTTATTGGAATACATTGGAAGCTCCAAAGAAGAGAGAGAGAGAGAGAGAGAGAGAGAGAGAGAGAGAGATTTAAAAAAAAAATTAATAATAATAATAAAAGAGTAGCCAGTATGGGGGACCCCCTGCTATACAAGACTTTGGTTATGGCAGCGAACAACTGACCCCACCGCTCCCTTCTCATTGCAGTTGTTTACAGTGCAAGCAAGGTCCCTCTCCGCACTCCATTATTTCTTTTTGAGATTTTCAAACACATTTTTTATTATTTTTCTTCTTCTTCATTTTTTTTTTTTCATTTGGATATGAGGCTCAAATTTCATGTTAATATTGTTGTTGCTAGTGACGTTAATTTGCAATAACCAAAACAAAAAAAAAGTACTTTGTCTAAAAGGAATGGGATGTATTTAATGTTTTTTTTTTTTTTTTTTTTGTGATTTTGGACTTTCCTTTCCTCATCTAGTAGATTTGCCAGTTTGAGTGTACTGTACCGTGGTTGGCAAACAGTTATAGTACCTACACTAATTTCAGACTAAGGGGGTGTTTGGTAAACATTTTAACTTAAACTCATTTTAAATTTTTTTTTTTTTGTCTTTTTCCTAAAAAGATTTTGTCTTTTTCTTAAAAAGTTTTTTGTCTTTTCTAAAAATTCAAAAAAATTTACTATTACAACTAAAATATTTCAACTCAAACTAACATACCAAACACCTCCTAATAAATTTTTTTTAAAAGTGAGATTTTAGCGTGGGAGCGCCCTGTTAAAGATTTAATAAGGTTTCGATTTCGATATAACATTTAAGTCATACAAAATTTAGAAAATGAGACCAACTTATATAAGAACTTTTTTTTTCTTTCAGATATTACTATATGTGCTGTATGATTTAAACTGTATAACGCAAATTATAAAAGACCTGTGTGGGAGAACATCTAGAAATGATATTTTGAAGATTGGATTAGAGATGTATGTTTAGAGGGAAAAATTTTTAAAAAGTTATGTAATATAGAAAATAATACAAAATTTTAAAATATGTTTGGAAAAAATTTGCAAAATAGATCTTGTCTTATTCCTCTCATTGTTACGAGTATTTTGACATAAAAATTATTTCATTCCGATTTAAAATAAAAAAATAAGCATCCCATACTTTTAAAGTTTAAATTTTTTAAAAATAAAAAAAATTATGAATTTTTAAAGTTTAAATTTTTTAAAAATAAATAAGAAAAAAAATTTTGATATAAAATTAGAATTTTAAAATTCAAGTAGTATATTTTATTACCTCCAACGGCGCTTTAAACGAGTCCAAAGACATATCAAGTATTTGTATATATATATGTATAATTGTGAGGTAAAGAATATGGGAAAATAGATAAAGGCAAAGGAAAGAAGAAAAATAGACCGTTGGATTTGAATTTCAAAGGCTCTTAGAAAAAGGAAAAATCCATCCCTATTCTATGATGGCGTGAGTTCTTTTGGCCTTTTGTAGCTAGGGCTTTACATGTCATTGAGCGGATTAAAGCAAAGGCCATCTGAAACTAGATTTTAGATTTTTTTTTTTTTTTTTTTTTTTTGGCGCCAAAAATGGTTTTCTTCCAGCCGTTGCATTCCACTGGTACTTTGGGACCACAAAAAATGCAGAGTCGCATCTGGGCCATATCCATCACATTTTTTGCAAAAAAACCACAATCAGATCAACCCCTTTTGAGGAAGCTCATCTTCTACCATTATCAGCTAAATCACAAGCAGAAAAGTTGAAACGTCTAATTCAATGGATATATCCAAGTTGTTTCGCTACAGAAAACGGACAAATAGTAGATTCAACTCTTGTATCCCCGTTTCAGATAGTTTGTTTATGAATGTCGATAATCGAAAAGGGGAAATCTTTTTTTATACTTCATTATGTATACATAATTAAGCTTACCCACCATTTGAAAAATTTTGAAGTGTTACTTAATATTCTTATCATAAAAAATGAGTCTTGGACTCAAAGACAAAACGGGTGATATGGCTAACATCATATCTCCATGATTTCAGCATTCTCGCTTTGGATGTTTCATTAATTTGACTTTGAGGGATTATTTTAATGATAATTGTATGATAGGATACATTAAAAAAAAAATTTTTTTGCCATATTGACAGTATTTTATTTTGAATGGTTAGATTTGTTTTAGGTTCTGTCAATTGTATACACTACCCAAAAACACATCTTATCCAATAAAACTCCGGGCTGTTGAAGCAAAGTTCAAACCCGTGAGGAGATTGTCTCAACCAGATGATACCCTTCAATGATTTCTGATGTAATGTCAACAGTCCACTTTTTCTTCTTTATTCCAAAAAACGACGTGTGTTTTATTAATGGCCAATAATAATAAATAATGACATTTTAATCATCTCAAATGCTGGTGAAGCGGATTGGGTTTGGTACTTTGGTGGGTGTGGTTCTGTTGCCAGATAGATGGTCAGGATAAGAACCCAATAATACCTTTTTTGTTTTTTTTATTTTGAAAGCAAAATTTTGGCTGAGAAAAGAGAAAACGACTGAAGAAGAAGAAAAGTGTCGTATTGACAGTATTGAGAAATGGGGGAATCTGTCCTTTTTTGTGGTGACTGACATACATTTGGGAAAGCAAGCACTCAAACGATGGCCCCAAACTATTCTCTTGTGCACATCAAAAGAAGGGAGAAAAAAGAGGCAAAGGTTGCTGGTGGGGTGTCCTCAACAGTCACTCATGCTTAGCCTACAAAGCGCAAACATGTTTGATTTGCTCCGTTTCTCCCCAAAACTTGTGCCTTTGACCCGGTCAATTCCTTTTTAAAAACTTTTTTTAATAAAAAAATGAACCTTTGGATTACAATCCAAATTTAAATTTTAAAAAAAATTTTACAACAAATAGTTTTCTTGATTTTTTTTTTTATCATTCTCTCATTTTAAAAAATTATTTTATTTTTAAATTTATTTTGTACAGTATCTTTTAAAATCTACTCACAATGCATAATTTCTAACACTATTTTTTCTCATTTCAAACCACTTTTTTGTTTTTAAGAATAAAATTTTTTACACATCTAAATACCATCTTATTCTCAAAATAAAAAGCTTTTCATTTAAAATAAGAAAATTTTCCTTTCGTAAAAATTTTTACTGTGGATGGAAACTCTTATTTTAACTGTTTGATTAATTTTTCAAAGTTAAATCTACGGATGAAGCAGTTATATGTTATGTATTGCAAATTTGAGAGAAATAAATAAATAATAATGTTTAGTAAATAATTAAAGTAAATTACAAAATTTTAAACTATTTAGAGTAAATACCAGCACGTAACAAATTTATTATTTACTTATTATGTAAATTTACTATTTACTTAATAAATTAGGTATTTATCTGTGAATTTATTATTTATTTTAAATATTTTTAAAAAATATTATTTATTTTAATTATTTATTGAAAACTACAATCTATTATAATTTATGATAAAGGTAAATGTAGACATTCATAAATTACATCATTAAAAAATCAAACAACAGTTTTAATTAATAGTGTAAAACACAAAAAATCCTAACATATAAACTCTCCCAAAAAAAAAAAAAAAAAAGGAAAGAAAGAAAGAAAAGGCTCCAATTTTTTCATCAGTTTCGATCAAAGATTCCTGTTGCCATTGATTGCAGTGTTTTTGGCGTTTATTTGACCATTTCAAGATATGATTTTATTTTGTAATTTTGTTTCACTTTTTCTTTGAGGCGCAACATCGACTATACAAATACGATCACATTCACATCATAGATTTTGAAAAGATTTTGTGGCCACAATTAGAAATCTTGTACTGTCAATTAAAAAATCCTCTTTGTTTCCGATTGATTTCCCTCAGAATCATCTAGAGACATCTCTCTTTCCCTTCAAAAGGGGTTGTCATCCGAGGCTTCAGAGAAACCTTTTATTTATTAATTTTTTAATATCCTGGATTCGGACGCCGAAGTTGATTAGTTGAATGATAGACCACAAATCACTTTTCTTTTTTCATTTTATTTATAGAAGAATTTTTAATAGATTATAGAAGGGGGCACCAAAAAAAAAAAAAAAGAAAAGAAAAAAACTTTCCATGTAGCACAATTCTAAACTTTCATATGATAATATCTTGACCAAATTTCGCTTTACATTAGTTTTAGATTCAACATAATCATGATTTGATCGGATACGTTCATAATTTCGTCAACCACTTTTTCTCCTAATTTGTAGTAGAATTGAACTTACTATCCTAGATTGAGACACAGAAGTTGATTAGTTGAATGATATAATTAGACTACTAATCACTTTCTTAGGAGGGGAAAAAAAAACTACTATCAATAAAGCACAAATCAAAACTTTCATATGATAATATTTGGATCAAATTCTATTAAACTATAATTTTTTTTATTTGATATAATTTTGATGTGCTTTGATAATTTCATCGACCGCGTAATTAATTTGTAATAGTATTCAACATTTTTCCGTAAGGTAAAATGGAAAAAAATTGTCACATGCCCCAAACTTGCTCCACCAATTGCGCCACGGCCAAACCCACATCGCCTTTACAAGTTTTCAGTTCAAAAAGGATCACGAATAGTTAAGTTGACAGTTTGTGTACTACTTCTACTTCACAGAGATGTGAAATCAGGAAGTCCAGATGACCATTTCAGTCGATAAAAAGAACACAAAAAGAAGTGACAAAAGCAATTACTGTTTAACCAAAAATTTCAGATTTCAGAATATACAATAAGCTTTTTGAATGATAATGGGTTCCACTTTCACAGTATTTCTTTGCTCTTTCTATTAACACGCGTTTTCACTACTTAAAACACCAGCACCGCAGGTAAACTTTATCCTATATTATTTCTCCCTAACTATATTTTATTTCTGGCCCTTTATAAATCTCCTCAGTGGATAGGACGTTCCAGGGAAAAAATAATAATAATAACAATAAAAAACTAAATTGCATTGCCCTCTACTAAATTTATAACACAACTATAATTTGCAATTAGAAATTTTAATTTTGATAATTTTCATGTTGTATTCATAAATTTATAGCATAATTTGTACCTTATTGATAATAATGTTATTGTTTTGAGAAATTGATGTCTTGCAATGAGCCGTCAATTAATGACACGAATGAAGTCAGGTGTTAATTTCCTTCAAAATCTTATCAATGAATTGGGATAAATTACTACAGATTGTAAATTCAAGATGTAGTTCTTAAAACTTTAAAATTCTGGATGTAAATTACAACTATGCTACTTGAGTTCAGGAGGCACCAATGAAAAATAAGAAAGGCCAAAAAAAGCCAAAATTAAAAAGACAAGATGCATTACCATCATATGCGTTAGCTAAGAATATGTATAAGTGAATAACTATTTAAAAAATAAATAAAATAAAATGAAGAAGAAGAAGAAGAAGAAGTTATTGCATTTCACGGTCCTAGGCAACTCACAAGTCTAAACTCACCATGCAACCTGCATGCACCAAACAACGCCCCTAGAACTAGCAGCACCATTCGGCTCACATCACAAGGAGGCCTTTTCATACGACACTAGAATCTCAACCAGGCCTTTATTATATAAAGCGTTAAAGAAAATAGCATACTATGCTAGAATCAAACTTACCCTAACCCTTTTTTTTTCTTTTTCCACAAAGAATAGGAAAGAAACATGTACTTTGTAATCTTGTATGGTTAACGAGTGCCAAGGTAATTAGTCAAAAAAACCTATACATTGATCGGTTCTAGTTACATTTGCCGATCCATCAGGCAACTAATTTTGACTCATCAGTGTCCGGGACAACAATGTCCAGCCTCATCATGGGTTTGTAACTCTCAGGAATCTTTGCACCAGCCTGCAAGCACAATTCCACTACAGCGGGAGCTTTACCATAGAATCTCTTGAGGGCACTTCTCAAGGGAGGCCCTGCGGGGTCTCTAACATGCCATACATAATTTGGAGGAAACACTTCTTCAACAGTCGCGTCTTGCCATCCGTGTTTCCCATCTCTCCATTGATGCTTGAATTCCCCACATAGCTTTGCGTTGTGACCCCAAGGTCCCACATGAACCTCTGAGCAATATCCACATGCCTTCACAGTGTATTTTTTCATTAACTTAGTCACTCCCAATCTAACGACTTCATATGCATCCATTGTCTCCTGGGCAATCCTTGGCACATCTGTTAGTAAAGGGGGTGGCAAACGCATATAAGCTCCACAAGTATCAAGATCAACAAGGGAAGATGGAGTTGCAGAGCGCAATGGCTTAGGCTCCTCAACAAATCCACCGCGATCAATCACTTTCCTCCCAATCATGCGGATGGGATGGATTCTTCGCCGTGATGGGTATTCTGGAATGTCAACGCCGGCCTGGATGCATAGCTCCACGATAGCTGGGATCCTGTCATACTGAAATCGAGTCTCGTGTTTAATACGGCGGCCAAAAGGGTCATAGAGATGATATGAATCAATGGGGATTAGCACGTCATTAATGGAACCCTTGATCCATGCATGGAGGCTTCGACGCTTTGCACTGGCTTTGGACCAAGGCAATTCTTAATCTCATGACCAGCTTGGGCCACATGAACCTCAGAGCACTCACTGCATATAGCTAAAAAAATTTGATATCTCAAATTCGAAACAAGACCAGGACTAGTGGATTATGATATTAAAGCATACGTACCTGCAAGCATGTACAGGAATTACATGCAATAGCTGTGCAACACCTTTAATTAAAACCTTCCAGGCATCAAGTACTTGATAAGCAACAGGGATTAAACCAGGGACAAGAAGTCCATTTTTTGGAGGATAAAGTGGCTTCTCAATACCCATTTCTGCTAGTTTTTTATCCTTTCTTCCAGCTTGTTTGATCTGCTTGAAGGGTATAGGATATGGTTTCTTCTTTTTCTTCGGAAGTATTGGAGGAAGATCCACATTTTGAGGATGTGATCTTTGTTTTCTGAAGGTTGGTTCTGGCTTTGGCTTGTAACTTGCACATATTCTGGTTCCTAAAATGGATGTTCTACCTTTATGAGGTAGTTCTTCATGGTCAAACTGAAAAAGAAACTTAAAGAGTATGAGGCTATGGAACAAGTTGCTTGTTAACATGCCTGTCAAAGAAGAACTTGAACTCAAATACACACAAATTTCACCAAAATAGGTCTGTCGCAAAGTCAAATACACATGAATTCAACAAACTTGAACTGAAGTACGCACATGTTTCATGGGACGAGCTTGAGCGAGTTCAGATATAGGTATAGGTTTGTCTTTGTAATGAGCTCATTCATATATTAAGTTTCACAATGACATTAAACCATCTGGATAAGGAATTTTAACCAATTATGCCCACTCATTTCTGTCACATATGACATGAAAAGATGAAGGAATACAATGAGAGAACAAACCTTGAATCCAAGTGCATATGACCTTAAAGCTGATAATTGAGGCCTCCTAAACTCGATTATACTTGGAAAAATGCCTGCCAAATCAATACAAGATGTTAGAGAAAACTGAGTTCTGAAACATGAAATTTGTGGTTCTTATTTTTTAACCTAATGTGAATTGATAACCAATGCGATACTAAGATACAAACAGAAAGAAATAAGTCACCATTCTGAGACGACTCCCAAAGTGCAGAGGATACCGTTGGAGGCTTCTGAAACATTTATTTATGATGATTATCCCAGGAGGTTGTTGTCTACTAGTACGAAAACCAAGCATAAAATCAGTATGATGATGCTTCTAACGCAACGTCGGAAGTAAACGACTAATACAACTCAACAAAAGCAAATAGTCATGAATAAGAAACAAAACAGCACCAGCACCCTTTTCATTCACTGTTATAACCAAGTTTAATTTCTTGTTTCAACAGAACTTTGGAAAACCTCAGCGAATTAACCGAAACAAAATGCAAGGTAGACAAAATTCCCACATGACATTTCAACAATCACCCAGAATCCAAGGTAGTCGTATCTAAAAGGAGCTCTACCATTAGACCATCTCCAACCCAAATACTCTATTTTAGAGTACAAAAACTCTAAAATAGAGTATATATCACTTCAAATAACTATTTCATCTCCAATCCATTTACTCTATATCATACTCTAAAAGGAATATTCTATTTATATTCTTTAAATATTACTTTAAAATTTAAGTAAAAAACAAAAAAAAAATGAAAAAGTAGTTTAGAGTATGAACAGTGATACTTCAAATATGAAGTATACTATTCATACTCTATATTTGAAGTACCATATAGAGTATCGGTTGGAGCCCTCTCCGTACTCTAAAATGGTGTAATACTCTATAATAGTGTACCCATTGGAGATGCCCTTAGTATTAGATTATTATATGCTAGGATTTCAATTAGGCATTTTGTCATACATATTGCGAGCATAGGCCAAAAACACATAGAAAAAACACCAAAACAACTCGCCATGCCTAGCGACATGAATAATCAGTTTCAAAACAAGGAGTTTCATTTCCAACGCATGAAAAAGAGAGAGAGAGAGAGAGAGACAAAAAATCTCGTTGACAACAACAGAACATATATGAAGTGATATTATTAAAGTATAACATACGAGCGTCAAGAAATCTGAGTTACAGACAAGACAACATGCAGTGGAGTGAAAAACGTTGTGAATTCACCAACTTATATGCAACTCCAACGTCGCTCTCTTACAGAGCTCAGCTCAGAGACAACTTCAGATGAATATAGAGAGAAATGTAGGGGTTGGGGGAGAGAGAGAGAGAGAGAGAGAGATTTTTTTTTTTTTTTTTTTTTTTTTTTTTTTTTGTAGAGATGTGAAGAGCTTTCGATAAGGAGTCGACTTACTATAGCTAATCCAAACCATCCATATGGGGCGTAACTTTTACTTGATACCGTCCATTTTTTATTTTTAAAATTTTTTTTTTTAGTTTTTGGATTTTGAATTGACGATTATGCCCATGAATTATAGTTAGTCATTAGTTTGACCTGTTTTCAGAGCATCTCCGATACAATACTAAAAGGTTATACCAATGATAAATTTAGGTATTTAAATAAAAAAAAGTGTTCAATAGAGTGCTATATTTAATGTCAATTTTATCAAATGCTAAATTTTGTGATAAATTTACTACAAAATATAGAAAATATCAAATTTAATATTTGATTCTTATTGATTGTTGGCTTGATTTTTGTCACGTAATTATTACAATAGTTTTATTTTTAAATTATTGAAATACAAAGTGTTCACTTTTACGAGTTATAATGAACAATAATAATGACAAAAGGTATAATTAACATTAGAAATAGCATTATACATTAGAACATAAAGTTAAATAATGCTATTTTTCACACTTTTTTACAACAAATATAATATTGACATAGACTAGTGCATCAGAGATGATCGTGAATGGAACAAGTGCACAAATTTCCCCTAAAATTTAAAACATAACATCTAGTCTTTAGAACATTGTTCTGTTAACAAAAATTATCCTTTCGTTGGGACTTTTGATGGAAAAGATACATGTCAATATTTTAAGGATAAGTTTCTTATTTGGTCCATAACGTTTTTACGAAATTATGATTTATTTATTTTTGTGGTTAAATAATTCATATACACTTTAAAATGGAGCAATTAGGTCTCTTTTACTAACAAATGTTAAAAGTTAGATAAAATAAATTATGGGTACGACACATGTAAGCAAGTCATGCAAATTTTTCCTTAATTATACAGAAATAGTAAATTATGTATAATTAACATGATATTAATGTTTTACCTCTATTAACAAAACACACTATTTTACACCATTTTAAAGAGTTTAAAAACCTTTTAGCTACAAAAAGAAAGTTAAGAACTAAATCACAACTTTGTAAAAAGATTAAGAACCAAATGAGTAATTTATCCAAATTCTAGCGTATCATGTAAAGGTACTTTGCTAATATTTTCTCTTTAAATTTTAAGATTAATTATAAAAGTTGCTTTAAATTTTTACCATAATCAATAACTTATTAACTATTATTTTTCTAAATAAAAAAATTTAATTACTTAATTACCTAATTTTTCTAGTAAATATTGGAACAAGACATTGCCTTTTAATTCTTAATACTTAATTTAACTATGACATAATCTAACAGTAATTTCATATCTGACTTTATTATGAGACGTGGATTTTGAATCTTCTAACTTTCAAGTAAAAAAAAAAAAAACTCTTGATTCAACCAAAATTATCAACTATTTAATTCCATTTTGGGGGCCCTCATTTATGATGTGACCTTACACCTTAGACACTTGTTTAAGCTTGGGTTAGCTCCAAGGAAAAAAAAAAAAAAAAAAAACTCTTAATTCAATCAAAATTATCAACTATTTGATTCCATTATGGGGGCCTTCATTAATGATGTGACCTCATACTTTTGACACTTGCCGAAGCTTTGGTTAGCAAATGTAATTTGAATCTGATCTCCTTCATATTAAAACAACTAAAATATATTTTCAAAATTGATCCCAGCACCACGTTGAAAACGCTCCATAATAGGTACGGATTCAAATTCTTTCCTCTTAAGTTTTCATTAGTTTTCTCAACGACTATAATATAGTGTATAAATAAATTATCTTAAAAGAAAAATCCACTTCCCTCGAGCCATGAAACTCTAACAAATCTTCCCTGATCTTGCATGAAATGGTCTTTTGTCAGCTCAAAAAAATTATTTTTAGGAGAAGAAAAAAGGATTGGGTGATCCATCATTCTAGGATTTTAAATCCCATATATGGAAATATTTTTACAGGTATAATTAAAACATGTCTTTTACATTAGTTTTTCTCAATTATTACCCCAAAATCTCTTGTATTATCATCAAACTAAATTTCAACAGTCGAAATTAAAACGAAATATAAAAAAGGACGGTAAGAATCAAATCTTAATGAATGAAAGGAAGATATCTAGAAAACACTTCTCACCCTTTTTGTCATCTCATCCACCTGTTTTTGTTAGCTCAATTATCAAATCGGTTTCAAGTCCAAATCTCGTAATAAATTGAGTATCCACATTCTTTGTTTTCGCCGCCAAAAACCAAAAAAATAAAATAAAATAAAATCATATACAGTTTGTACTATTGTCACGGGTCTACAGTAGCGCAACAGAAAGAGGCCTTTAATTTGATTTGTCCGATTTCCGAACTAACTCAAAATTTTTTTTTTAAAATTCTTTAAAACTATATCATAGTCCTTTTCTTGATTTCATCGACAGGCGTCAGAAATAAGGTTTCTAATCGTGCTTTACAGTCTGTCTATCTTTGATGCTTTTCTTATAACGGTGGGAAGTGAAACTCAGATTTTAACTCAAAATTACACACAAATGCATGCCCATTAATATATCTGAGATTTATTAATTCAGATTTAGAAACATCTCATGTAGACTACTTAAAAAACAGGGGAAAAAAAATTCTCAGAAATTAATCGAAGTATAATATATTGCTCATATACACAACTGTTTTTTTGCTAAAAACCCCCCGTGAAGAGCTTAGACACGACAACACAAATTTCACAAAGGTCCTTGAGGCCACGATTCCTTGCAGTCAGAGGCTGATCACGGGCATTCTTGAAAGCATTCTGGCAGTCCTTGGCAGCAGCAGAGGCGTTGCCGGCCAAGTCGGCGAGCTCAAAGAAGGTCTCGGAGTTCAAGTCGCCGTAGGCCATTTCGAGTGCTGAGACGGCCTTATCATAGTCACGTCGGCATGTCTCGAGGCGCTGAAGTTGTTGTGATTCCTTTGTTTTCTTCAAAGACTTGGCGATGATGTCCTGCGTGCCGGTGGCGTTCAGGTACGCCATGCCGAAGGTGACGAAGGCGAGGCCGTAGTCGTCGGTGGTCCGTGTCCGAGGGTCCTTGTAGAGCGTCGACACGCAGAAGGTGTAGTTGGAGGTTCTGTTGCAGACGTCGTTCACTAGCTTGGTTGCCTTCGTCGTCGTCGTCGCATCGGCGGCGACCGCGATTGGGTTGATGGTAGTGAGGATTAGAAGAGTTGAGGAGAGAATTGAAAGAGGCCAAAACAGACGTGTGGAGACCATCTTTCCTTTGTTTTTCCTTCTCTGTCCGCGGCTTGTGTTATTGGTTTCTCGTGAATGAATGACTTTATGGAATGCGGTTTTAGTATTTCTCTCTCCTAATTTTTGTTTTTTTGTGAGGCTGACTAAGGAGGTGTTATTACTGAAGCTGTCACCGTCAATGACAATCCAACGGTTGAGATTGTCATCTGGTAAGCTCAGATGGAAAACTTGTCCAGTAAAAGAAGTGTTCTATGTTTGCTGCTAATTGACACTGGAGTTTAGGGATCTGTGGTGTTAAAAACAAGGCTAATCTTGCTGTTTATGAGCTATGAAATTGCGAACACACTTTTTACTCATCAATCTGCTTCAGTATTTTATCGTTTTGTTCCTTTTTTGAGTAATTATAACATGTAAACGTGTGAGTATGAGAATTTTAAGATAACCGAAACCAAGTCTTAAAGAGTAGCGGTTGATATTTTTAACCTTGTAAATTAGATCATTAAAAAATTGATCTAATGATTAAAACAACAATACTTACTTCCGATAGGGTAAAAGGATAATTTCATATAGCATGATCAGCAATGAAATTCTCTTCTCTTAAATGTATCCAAAAAAAAAATAAAGAAGGAACAAAAACTAAATGACTGTATTAAAAAAAAAAAAAAAAAAAAAAGACAAAGGAAAAGAAAAGAAAAGAAAAATAGCAGGCCTCTTAGATGGGTCAATGTTGTCCAAATGCCCAGTGCAACAAACCAGGACAGACATTCTTGAAGCCCATGCAACCATCCTAAGCCTGCCCACACAGCTAGGCCCAGCCGATTCATGCATACTGAACGAACTCCAACAAAATAAAAATAAAAATAAAATAAAATAAAATAAGCAAAAGAATTGTCAACTGGGGTCCACGCACGCACTTTGTTAATTTGAATCAGTCTCGCCGTGCTGAATGGGACACCAAAGTTATTGTTGGGCCTGAGGGTGTCCCGTGGGTCCATCCACCATGTGATTCTGCATTTTTACTTTATTTTGTACAACAAATTCAGAAATGGCACCACATGGCATCTCAGACTTTATTGACCTAACTTCTCTCACCTCTCTATCTATATATACATATATATATCGAGAGGAATTCCCATGTGACATCTTTTTTAGACGAAAGTTAAAACGTGACTCGTGTTTTATTTATATTAATTAAGTCAAATATAACATCTTTAATTATACTTGAATTTTTATATCATTACCTGAATAATAAATAATTACATGTGATGAGATCTTAAAAAGAAGTTAAACTTGTGTTTTATTATATTAATTAAGTCAAATATAGCATCTTTAATTATACTTTGTTTTTTATATCCTCATCTAAATCATCTAAATTATAACATATGATAAGATTTTAAAGAAGTTAGACGTAAATCAACTAATTATTTTAAATTTTTAAATATAAGTTACATGTAGTAGTATACAAGATATTTCATCTATATATACTTGTGAAGACTTTCTTATTCGGCATTATTAGATTACTGAAGAGAAAATTTCTTCCTTTCTTTCTCTAGGCTTCGTGTGGTTCGTTAATTTGAGTTTGAAAATTTTAAATTTAAATTGAAAATTTTAAATTTAAATTAAAAATTTGTCAGAAAAGATAAAAAATTTTTTGAAAAAAACAAAAATTTTTTAGAAAAAGATAAAAATTAAGATAAAAATATATATTTTAATTAAAAATGAGCTAACGAATCAAACGTCCGTATTTTTCTCTCTCTCTCTCTCACTCACGGATTATACCGCTCTATCCTCTGATTGTACAGATCTCCTATATAAATTGTATCGTCCAACGGAACGACTGCCACATGATAGATTTTTTATATGTTTATAAATGTTTCCAAGTCATTTTCAAGAAAAAGATTAAAGAAAAGAAAAGAAACGAATAAACCACAATATTCGAGAACTACCAATATGGATGAACATGCCAGCTGTCTGCACAGCCTGTCTCTTTGGGGGGTTCCCCCGGACAGACCATACAATATGCAATCATGTAATCCCTCATATCCTTCTCAATCCAAATATAGGATAACTCTGCTCAACCACGACAAACTCATCTCTTTTCTACAATTAGTAAGTGCAGGCGAAACCTCAACCACGTCCCTTCTACATTCTTGCACCACAATTTGTTTTTTGTTTTTTGTTTTTGTTTTTTGTTTTTCCCAGTCTAGATTGCCATTTTCTCAACTAGATATTTGCATTCATAAACACAAAACTTGCCTGGAAATCTGTATAAATTTACAAGATACATCACTGCAAAGATCGAAAGACATGCACCAATTGGTTTATGGCAAATCAAGGCTCCCATTATTTACAAAATACATGTCAGAACAATCCAAGCCTAATTGAGACAAATAACAAGGAGGTAAAAAAAAAAAAATGTATACAGAAAGAATCAAATTAGAGGCTGTAGCTCTGAATCAAAATTGCCTACACAGGGAAAAGATGCAGACCTGTAAAATTGTATGGCCTGCCTGATATCTGCATAACACTTTTACTTTTCCAAGACTAAATATATAACCGTGGAAGGCTTTTAACTATGGACTGAGATTGCACTCTCGCAAATACACATGATCGTAATCCACATGCTTTGCCCAGTAGTTACGGTACTTGGATATGCCTATCTCAAGCCACGGTTTCATATTACCGTTGTAGTGTATAACAGCCGCTCGTTCGATTTCCCTCTGGCCTACGCTCGGGTTGTAACCCAAACCCAGCACATGCCATGATCTATCAAGTGGAAAAGTACGTTTCCAAAATGTTATTAGACCAGGTGGAAGGGTTCCCAACTTCCATAATTGCCTGTCATGGTTCTGGACATCAAAACAAAGATTAAAAGTTAGATATGTGAAACAGAAAAGTCAAATTTGCTAGCACAACTTTATGTTAAAGTCAAAGAATCCGTTGGGCGATCATCCAAATGCGGTTTTACCATCCACACGAACAGCTTCACAGACACTGATTTTCTAAACTTTAATAAAGTATGCCGGATGTGAAACATAAAGCGAAACATCGAGGTCCTACTAAACATGTCTATGCAGAAGATAATCATAAAACGTTAATTCTTACCAGCTTCTGCCATGAATGATACACATCCGTGATGTTTTGCCTCTTCCATTCCTTCAAATCAAAGATATTCATTCCATACGCCCATCCACAAGCACGGGGGTCAAAGTTCTTTGATATGAGAGGGTTTGAAAAGTTAAGATACCGATCAAAGCGATGAAAGCTTTCTCCACAAGTCTCTACAGCCCCGTTGACATTTCCCTTCAAATCAAGAGACCAGAGGGGCGTGAGGTCCTTCTGCACAACTATATCATCATCCAAGAACAGCACCTTATGGAGTTTTGGGAAGATTTCTGGTAGGTAAAAGCGAAGATGGTTGAGGATGGATAAATATTTTGGGTTCCGGAACTTCAAATTTGAATCCGAACTGGCGCGATGACTCCGAAAGTAATAATCTATCATTGACTGTGAACCCAACTGCTTGAGAACTGGACTATAACTTGCATTCAACCATGTAAACTCTTCAATGTTTTTAACTTCAATACCTTGCTTTTCCTGGGGGATTTACCAAGAACCACATCCTCATAGCTGCATAGTTGAGCCTGTCCGTGACAATGTGGAAAACATGCCTTGAAGGATCCTATCATGCAAAGCAAAGATCTTATTTCCACATTTATTCATACTTGATTAAAGTAAGGTTTTGTGTTTTTCTCCTTTCTTTTTCAGGGATTGTAGAAATGCAGAATAGAATAATAATCAAGGATCTTACAATATGCATACCTTAGCATGTGTAATGGTCGAGTTTACAACAACCGCTGCTGCTAATACATTGTCTGAGAATAACGCATAATGGTACAGCTCAGGATCTTCCAATTTATCTTGATTTGGGAAGTGCTGCTCCGAAGAATTCAAGGAATAGTATTCAGTAGTAAGGCGCAAGGGAAGGCAATGAAGACCTTTGGGGAGCGTTTTTGCTGTCAACTGCGTCAAGAACACAGTCTGCTTCTTGTGCACTCGAAGTTGCTCCTCTGTGGAATGAAGCATTGCCCGAAGCTTCTTCACTGCAGCGGCACAGTCATCTTGAATTTGCTTTCCTTTTGCCAAAGTTAGCTCCATTGCCTTTAACTTGTCATGGGCACTGCATTTACACCAACCATAATTCAATAAAAGGAAATGGTAAAAAAAATAGTAATAAGAAATAAAAAAGAGAACTTTGTGGTCAAAATCTGATGATTATGGAATTACAATATGTATAACATGCAGGGATGGAAAGACGAGAATGAATATGCATGTGCACCATACAAGGATGATAATGAACCTCAGTTCACATGCAACATAAAAATTTCTAAAGACCACATACTTCCTTTGAAGCTCAGAATCCTTGCTTGCATCACCAAGTGCTCGCTGAACTTCCTTCATTCGCACACGAAGCTCTCTTGTAAAATGGGGGTTGTTTCTTGTGGCAGGAAGGGAAAGGTAGACTCTTGCCCTGACGAGCTGATCTTTGAGTTGCCGTACACGAGCATCTGGAATAGCTGTTCGCTCATTCTGTTTCTCGGATCTAATTTTTCTGGGTTCCCTCTTTTCAACTCTGCTGGAGGTTTCAGTGGTTTGTTTCTGCTTCACTTCCTGGAAACAGAAAAAACAATTAAAAGAAAGAAGCACTAAAAAAAAAAAAACCTACTGCTATGAATATGTCCTATGATTGCAAGGGGAAAAGGTTTTAAAAAAAGGTTGATACACGGATACGAAACCATTTCTTTCAGGTTCAATAAGAAGTTGGCATTGAACTTCAACGACCATAAAGGATATTTTTCTTTTAAGCCATCAATTTATTAAAACTAGCATTAGCAAAATATGAACAAACCAGGAACTATCAGAAGCTGGCAAAAAATGACTACTTCCAACACGAAAGCGAGTCCATTAAGTACAGCAGATTACAACAAAAGACCTTCCAAACCAATTAACCATGACCATGACTAAGCCCCAATAAGAACGCACGAGGGGTAATTCCAAATTCCAACCTATTGCCTATATCGATTCGTCATCCTCGTCAAGTTGCGCCGCAAATAATAAAGAAAACAAAAAACGAAAATTTAGTACCGTATCTCCAGACACATCGTCAAATTTTTGCTGAATCTCTTGCGAATCTGCATCTACAGCCTCTTCCTTGCCCTCTTCTTCATTGTCTATAACCTCAGGCTTCTCCTGATCTCCTTCCTGACCCCTGTCAGTAACTTCCTTGATGGGGTTATCATCTTTTTGAGAACGAACTTCGTCGTTTGTGGTAGATAGTACCCTAGCCGAAACATGTTCTCTCGATTCCCCCAATTGCCAATCTATGTAAAAACAACCACATTAGTGAAGAATTACTAACGAGCAAGTACCCTTTGTCCCTTTCTATTCGATCAATCAAACAAACGACGAACGAAGCTCAATTAAGACAAGCTTTGAGCAGTTAAAAAACAGTACCTTTATCCGAATTGCCAGCGTCGGTGGAGCTCTCCTTGACGACATCACCGGAATTCGGAAGAGATTGGACCAAGTTATCGAGAAGCACGACTCCAATCGGTTCTTTGATCTTTGTGGATGATTCCTGAATTCCAATTTTAGGAATGATATTGAACATAAAAGATCTGGAAACTTTCAACTCCAACAAGCAAAATTGATGCCAAATTAAGGTGAATAAAAAAATGGGGGAAAAGAGAGATATTAACCTGAGGAAGCAGATTTAAACGGCCGCTATTCCCATTGAAAGCCTGGGTCGAAAAGAAAAAAGAAAAGTTAGGGAATTTACAGCCACTACAATTTGTTCATTCACCAAAAAGGGACCTTAAAAAAAAAAAAAAAAAAAAACTTACGAAAGTCGTAACATCTTCAATATATTCGTTTGTAGCTGCGAGAAATGAAAGCCAGATTCGATAAACAAAACAAACAGTAAAAGAAAATTAAAAAAAAAAAAGCAAGGAAAAAAAGTGGGAAACTTACAGAAGAGTAGCTGTGGAAAGTTCCGAGTCGATCGGTGTAAAGAACAATGGGAGCAATTACCGTGACAAACAGCATTCCGATCACCATATTTCTCACCATCATCTTTCCTTATTTTTCTCAAAATCCCACTTTCAAAAAAACTACACCAAAACAAAAATTAAAAAAAAAACACACACAAAATACAAAAACCTAAAAGACCAGACCCAGATTCCAACGACCGTCGGAGCCACCGACAGAAACCAAATCAGGTGAAAAAAAAAAAAAAAAAGAGTGAGAGAACAACTTTCCCTTTGTCGTCGGCAACAAACAAATGTTGTTCAGAGCAAAGCTTTAACACCCAACGACATTAAAAAGTCTCACATTTTGGGAGTGAAAACCCAGATACAAAAGAAGGAAGGAGAGAGAAAGAGAGGACTTTAGAGCAAAATGGAGGAAAGTCGACGATACGATAAATGCGACAGACAGAATGAGTACATGTGCATAACAGAGAGAGAGAAACTCTTTTTATCCTTCTTTCTTAGCCATTTATTTTTAATTAAAGAATAAATGTTGTCATCGATTTGTTAATCAGATGATAATTGTCTTGCGATCAAGAATCAAGATAGAGCTTTTTCTTTCCTAATGCATCATATTTATTCCGTTAAATTCTCTCCAAATTAGGGAAAAAAAAAGTGGAAAAAAGGGTAAAAAGAAAATTAAATTAAATTTCACGCGGATGACGAATGCGTCAGCCACACGCGACGACTCTGACACAGTTTGCCAGTTGCCAGACACGCACGGCAAGTGGCTACTTTACTTACCACACGCGTGATTGATGCCCTCTTTTTAAACCTTTTTTTTTTTTTTTTTTTAAATGCCTCTTCCCACTTCACAGGGCCCTCCTCCAACGGCTCCATCTACAAACCTCAGCTTCCATTATTATTACTATTATTATTATTATTATTATTTTAGGTGAGAAAAAGCTTCCATTATTGCTGTTACTAACGCTTTTCTTCTCTTTACTATTCATGGAAATGACTGTGGTCATACGTTTTTATATACTTTATTGATATAATTTCATCTAAAGATTATTTAAAATTAATCAAATAGACAAGAAGTTAGGGGTACATTATAAATAAAATACATACTAATTTAAAGGATTGCACCCAAAAAAAAAAAAAAAACTTTTGAAGTCATCTGATTGTGAGGGACATCAATGGAAGGTCATTGGAGGGGACTCAGGGTGGGCAATTCGTTGAGAAGTCGGTTGAAGGTCGTCACAGGTTGGGTTCGTGCTAGGGGGTGGTTTCGTGGTCACGAAACATTGGGGGGGGGGGGGGTGGGTTTTGAAGGGTCATGGTTTTTTTGGTGGGAGGGGTGAATCGTCGTCACTAGAACGAGGGACTTCACAGGTCAGGTTTTTACGGTGGAAGGGGGGTGATTTGCTGTCACTCGACAGGGGGAGGGGGTGGGGACATCGAAGGTTGATTTTTTTGGAGTGGGAGGGGGGTGGGTGGGTTTCGCCAAACCCAGAGAGAGGGTGAGGGCTCGTAGATCGGGTTTTGTTGGGGGTGGGGGAGATTAGTCTTCGTTGGATTGGGGAGGAGCTTCATAGGTTTGGTTGGAGGGGACTTTTTTGCTAGTTCGGTTTTTTGGGGGAACTTCTAGAGAAGGTTGTTGAAGAAGCAGGCGCCAATCGTTAAGAGAGGGGTGGTGGTTCGGGTTTTTTTAATTTCTTTTTTTTTCTTTGAATTTTTTTTGATTTCTTAGATTATAATACTGTGAGTTAAGGTATAACACAAGTATCGTATAGAAGTAACATCTTAATCATTAAAATATATCAAACGGTTATAAAATGAGCTTTACTGGTAGGATTATTACTATTATTATTATTTGGAATTTATTGGTAAATAATATATTTTTTAAAAAAGTATTTTAATAAATAATCGAAGTTTTTTAAAATTAATTAATATATCATTCAAAAAAAATTAATCAATTTTCTTAAATGGTTAATTATTTACATAACATTATTAATTTGATAAAACAGTGATTGATCACAATATAAATTACAAAATTTTAAGTCAATCACTGTTAATCAAATTTTAAAAAATGAAAACGGACATTTTTTTAACTTAAAAAAAATTTAGTCCTCTATTAAATTTGGGGAATAAAACAGGCCACACCTCAATTTTCCTTATTATTTTACCTTTTTTGAGGAATTGGGAAATTTTGGATACAACACACTGCTTTATCTATTCGAAGACGTGTATTTTTAGTTTTTATATTGAAATTTAGTTATTTAATTATGAGTGTGAGTATTTTTTTTTAATAAAAATGAGTGTCAACACTTTATATTATATCATTTACACATTTAATGCGAATACTTATAAATAATAAAGATAATTGAAAATTAATCAAATAATTAAAAAAATATGTTTATTGACAGGATAAAACACCAGTATAGTGTTTTGTCCCGTCAATAAACTCCATTATAGTGTTTTACTAAATTGATTTATTGTCATAATTCAAACTTTTTTCATTATAATAGTGTTTTTCTTCTAAAAAATTGAATTTTTGTTGAATAATGTTCAAGTCTAGAAATCTAGAAATAAAAGAAAAGTCTCTATATCTCAAAGCACTTCACTCACTTTGAAATTCAACGGAGTTAGAGGTGTCTAGTCTCAGTGTTTGACGAGTCACTTTAATAAATCACCATTTCTAACTCTCTCATGAACATTTTTTTTTTCTATTACAAAATGTTCGTAATTAATTATCTAAAACAATTTTTTTTTTCTAATTCATTGTTTTTTCTTTCTGCTTATTCAATTGAGGAGATAATGATTGACTACATAAGTCACAACTAAACCACCGAAAAAAAAGAAAAGAAAGAAAACTAAAAAAACCAAAAAGGCCAGTTTCTTGTCACGTAAGAATGATTCGTTTTTCAACCTCAACAAAGGAAAGCCAGTGGGGTTTCATCTCATAATATATAATAATAACAGTTTAATATTAGTTGTTGTTATTCTATTCCCAGCTTAGCTGCCACCCATTCTTGCTGGTTTTTACATCATCACCCGCACCTAAATAAAAGCACAGCTCCTTTTTCCCTTTATTAAATTCACACTACTCTTTTGTTTTTTTTTTTTTTTCCCCTTCTTGTTTAATTAAAGCAAAGCACCATGTTCGTGTAATTTGTCGTATTGTAATGGCATTGTTGGACATTTTGATTTAACAAAGATCAGTTCCAATTACCAGATACCAAACCAAAAGATAATTATATATATAATTCCTCTCACGTTATTAATAAATAAGATCTTCGATTTTGGTCTTTGGCAACATTAGCGATAGCTCTCGAACTATAGTGTCGGCGGAGCCTTAGCTGCCCCCACTAAAATCTCTTCTGGGACCATTTTCATTACTGCCACTGTCTGTGATATTCCAAAAAAAATAATAATAATAATAATGATGATTTCATTTATCTTTTTTTGTTTTTGGCTCAGCCCTTTTGTCTCAAAACTCACAATAAGTCCTTTTTTTTTTTTTGGTTTTTTTTTGTTTTTTTCCTCACTTTGTTGTACGGAAAATTTGTTGTGAAAAACAGGAAAATGGGTTCGGAGTCTTGTCTCTTATTTGGAGCTTCAAGTTTGAACTAAATATAAGTAAGTTGAACTTGTTTAAAGCAAACATGGTATTTTCTCAGCAAAATTCTCCTCTCCTTGACCTTTTTTTTTTTTTTAAATAAATATCCATGAAGTATTAAAAAGTAAAATTGTTCATAAACATATAAGATTGAAAGGTAAACTCTAATTATAAATTCTTCAATTGAGAACTATTTTCGTGAACCCCCACACTAATGTCTTTTAACATTATTTATTACATAAACGTTGGATTGTAATCAATGGGAAGGAGTAAAAAAACAGAGACACATACACTTAGCAGATCTTGCACTGGATCTCAATTTTAGCTAAAAGATATGAAATACGGGCTGAATGACAAGGTGGGTCCTCATTCTAACCAGAACTCTTTATTGCAGACACCTAAAATAATATTAAAAATAATAATATCTCTCCCACCAACCAAATGCCCCCACTTGATCAATTCTGATTGTCTATTATCATGCTATTTTTCACGGATCATGAAAAAAGGAGAAAGATCCTTGATCTTTGAAACAACAACAACATTTTTCATCACCCATGACGGTGACATGATTGTAAAAGAAATCTTACTTGAAGTATTTATTTCTAATAGATCAAAGGTTTGAGTCATGTATCACACATGTTTACTAGTTTGGTGATCATTTGTTAATAGATTTTATGAGTTCTTATTTCGTTAGTTGATAAAGGGTTAAGAATAAGATCCTTTACGATCTCATCGTGATCTTAGTTATTGTTTACTCTTTACTCACTAGGTCGGGATGTGAAGATAAGACTGTTCCCTTTATTTATTCACCGAAGAACAATGATATTTTTCACTTTCATTGCAATTATGTATGTTTCTTTCTGCGATCTATACTAGATCGCTAGAACAAGAGGAGGCATGTCAACAAACTACATGGGAAAGTGAAACTGATTTTTCACTCTTTCATGTGGAAACCCGTTAGTACTCTTGCCAACTGAAAAGTACTCCTTTTGCAGAGAAAACTGGAAATCCCTGGTACTGGTTCAGTCCACTTGAAACAGTTCCAATGAAATAAAATGAAATAAAATAATAAATCAATTCACAGACGCCTTGCTCATTGTTCGTTTAGCCTGCAATTTCAGGGCAACATGCTGATAATGTTTTGAAGAATCTCTTTGTGAGTTTATGGGGTGTTATGTTTGCATGTTGGGAAATTGTGCTTCGATTAAATAAGCAACATTTTTAAAAAAAAATAAAAAAAAATAAAGAAACTCTGTACTGTTCTCACGTGTTGTCTGACTTTAAACGGCTCAAAACATCAGTATTATTGGTTGAACAATGCCGGGTCACCCTACTATGATGTCCTACACTGGATAAGCCCCCGCTTGTGTCAAAGAGAGTCGGTTCAACAATATCGGACTCACATGCCCCCTTTTATTGTTATGATGTTCAACACTGATGATATTTCCAAACATTTTTTTTATTTGCTTTTATTGAGGAAATCAATGGTTTTATTCTTTAGCAACATTACTTAATTAGATTATTTTTCTAAAGATTATAAGGTGAGAGGTTGGAATCTCTAGATAATTCCGAGTCTTTCCATAGTTTGCCTACACATAAAGACAATTGAACATTTGAACTTATAAAATAAAGATAACTCAAACTCAAGACTTCTTACAACGTGAACGAGTACTCAACCAACTCATCCCAAGCACGTCCGTAAATCGTTTAATTAGATTATTTTTATTGAGGTAAGAGCTGACTATTCTTTGCGACATGGTGTCAGGCATGCATTATGATATGAAAGCACTTTCCAATTCATGCATAATTAGTGAAATGTCCTTGGAGAAACTTTGGACCTGTCTACTTGATGGCTGTCAAGTTTCTGTTTGTTTTTAACATTACTAGTTTACCCTACACTCTATGGTCTTCGTACAGATAAAGGACTTGATGTTGGAATGTGAATGAGTTGCTTTGACATTGCTTGTTGTGCCAAAATCAATATCATCACTTTTTAGAAAGTTAGTAGAGACTTTTCACCGCTAAACAATGTTCAATACCATAACATCCAAAGCATTTTTCTTATTATTCGTTCAATGTTAATATTCCTGAAACGATATTAATACACATCGATGATTTTAAGCATCATAAACTTAAAGAAGAAAATAGATTCAATGATATGGACCCATCTTTTATCGATAGTGGTTTTTAACACCGGTGATATTCCAAGCATTCAATGTCATTTTTTCCTTTTCCTTAGCAAGCTAATCACATTCACAACACTCTTTCAAGTCCACTAATTTAATCCTAAACATTGGTCTGAGACACCTGCAAACTAGACACAATCAAAGAACAAATGAAATGCAATGAAAATGTTGAATTATGTATATGGAAAAAAATAAAAATAAAAATAAAAAAACAACAAACAAAAGGAAGGGGTACCTACATACATACATACATACATACATATATATATATATATATGCTCTTATAACAAACACCTTGCTCAGCAGTCCTTGATAGTGCTAAAAACTTAGACTTTGCCATTCTGAGATTTTTCTTGTTGACTCCTGTTATGAAATGGGCCACAATGCAACGTGGCAACGGTTTGAAACTAAGTACTTGTCTTTTAATTCTGTAACGCCTTTAATAACAACATTTCTCAAAATTTTCTGCCAATTCTGGCTCTATATATATATATATATAGATATATATAAGTGCTGCTTCTCAACGTTTCTTTCTTTCTTTCTTCCAAGACTTGTAATTAAACCAAGGCTCCAAGAATGCAATCCAAACTCTCTGTCGTCTCAAAGCCATCATCTTCAATCAACAGACACTCATTTGCGTCATCAAACTTCGCCTCGGGAAATTCCAACACCGCCTCAACAGGTGTTTGACACAAACGGGACTGGCCATCCGGGAATGAGAACTCTATACCCGCGGGGGTGGTTATGGTGGTGGCTGAGGTGGTATCGCCGACCAGCTGTGACATGAACACGTCTTCTTCGAATTCCCGGCACTGGTCTGATTTCGACACGACCCCGTCTTTCATCCACGGGAAATCAAACACTCCCTGTGCCGCCATGTCGGAGTGATCATACCCCGGCGAGCCGGAACTAGTACTACTCAAGTCGGTCGCGTTGGTGGTGACATCATTGGTGCTAATGTACCCTTGTTCTTGCCTGATCTTGGCCCGCTTATTCTCTGAGAAATTGTTCATGCCTTGATCTTCATCTCTTGTTCTCTTCCTCCGGTCTTGATCCATATCATGGAAGCCTTTAATTCTGCTTAATTCAAACGAAAATTAAAAATTAAAAAAAAAATGACGAATCAAATAATATTAGTCATGACTCGTTACATCATGCATATATATATGTGTGTGTGTGCGCGCGCGCGCGCAAGAGAAATGAATGAGGAAAAACTCCTACTGGCAAGAAAAGCAATCCTGAAAAGGAGATGGAAATGGCGTTTTCAAGACATGTTTGAGATTTTTTTAGAAAGAAAGGCAAGAGAAGAGAAGAGAGAGTACTGTGAATGTGAAGCTGTTGTTGATTTTGTTGTAACGTTTGCTGGAGAAAAGAATTGATGGTGATGATAATTATTATGGCATTTTAGAAATATATATATATATATATATATGTGCTTTTCTCACACGCTACGCCATTTTAAGCAAAACCGTCTTCGACCACACAGTGTTATCTCACGCTTTTCACCCGTTCTTCTCTCCCTCTCCCTCTCCCTCTCTCTCTCTTTCTACTTCTCTCTCTTCAAAGCTAGAACCAAATGAAACCGATGAGTTTGGTTAGTTTCCTTTTCTTGCGTTCCTTTAACTCTCTCTCTCTCTCTCTCTGATTGTTAGTTTCTAAAAACCCACAAGCAAAAGCCATTAGGCAAAATATATTGCGGATTTCCAACTTTTATCTTTTTAGTATTATTAAAATTTTCTCTTTCTCTGATTTTGTCTCAATTTGCCAAAATCTCCATCGTTGTGACACCTCCCAAAATTCTCCCCCACTCCTTTCCTATTCTGTCGCGTCCTGGTCACCAACATGATAACGGACATCCCACCGCCATTTCGTAAGCTCCCATATTGAACAAAGATATACGTAAATGTTTGAGGAATTTTAGCTTCATATTAGGAGAATCTCCTACGTGGAATTCAATATCAAATGAAGATAAAACACCTTTTCGTATTTTTTGGTTTTTGCAAACTAATAATGATAGGGATGCCGACTCCTATCTCAAATTTTTTTTTTCATACCTATCGATGTCATCGAAAATATGACAACCCCTTATTATGAAAGTTGGTTAAAAATATATTTTTATTAGAATTAATGTCCTAACATGTGTTGATAACCATAATTTCAGGATTTGTTATAATCGAAAATACTTTCCAACATCACAAAAAACAATTCTCATACAGTCGGTTGATATGAAAATTAATGTGATGCGTGCATAGGGTAGGTATTTCCACCAAAATATGATATCCTTATCTTATTACTTTTGAATGAGTCACAAGTTCACAACGCGGGACATGATTTGGCAATTTTCTGTTACGAGGAACAAAAAAAATCTCCATTTTTGGTGCAATCTTCAGAGAGCGGTTGAGCTCATCTTTTCTTGTTGACGATGTTACTTGTTCTCTCGTCTAATATGTTCATATCAAGCGTCTTTTCCGCCTTTAACACGCGAGAATACTCAGCTCGCATATTCTCCATCGTCTCCTTTAGGTCATTCAGAGGGTAGTTTATGGTGATCTTTGCTTCCAAAAGTAACCCTTGAAATCAGGATGCGAAGTTGGACTCAGACTAGGATAATCATGTAGTGGATTAACGTCCATTCCACAATGCTTTTCGTACTTCAGACTCATCTGACTGATTAAGCACTGAAAAATCAGCACTACCAATAGTCTCCACATGAACAAGAGCCCTCACGGAAGTGATGGAAACGGTTGGTATCTCTCACGATGATTTCTCTTGCAACCACCTTCGAGACGTACTTGATCGCGGAGTGACAATCCCCACAGACCCTAATGTTCTTCTTGATCCGTATGGTGGATCCTGGAGGTGTGTTTAGGAGAGCAAATGCCAGAGCAAGTTTCTCGCTATGATACTGCAGCTTCACTTCCCTTTCCTGCTGGTCCACAAACAAAAGCACGTGACTTGTATCTGGGACATATCCTATCTCCCTGATTTTTCCGCTTATCTTCCCCCACATCTTGCGGATCTCTTCCCATTGCGGATGTGTGTCATCGTTTGCAGTAAACATGTGGACTGAATTCTCAATTTCCACCCAACTACATGCAGGTTCCTTTTTGACTCCACTCTCTTTCATCATCTTTCTCACTTTTACAGCTTCATGCCGTCTACCGGCGGAGGCATACATGTTGTATAGCAATATATGGGGTCCTGAATCATGAGGGTCAAGCTCAAAAACACGTTCAGCAGCATAAGCGCCCAACTCCATATTCTTGTGCATCCTGCAAGCGCCAAGCAAGGCTCCCCAGACAGCTGCAGTGGGTTCAATAGGCATTTCACTTATAAACTTCTGAGCTCGATCAAGTAGACCTGCCCGGCCAAGAAGATCAACCATTGTCACATAGTGGGAAACATCTGGCTTTACCTTGTACTTATTCATCAATTCAAAATAGTGCTGCCCTTCATCCAAAAGCCCAGCATGGCTACAAGCAGTCAAAACAGAAAGGAAGGTTATATCGTTTGGTTCAACTCCACTCGTCATCATTTCTTGAAAATGCTGCACTGTTTTCTTTCCGAGCCCATGTTGGGCATATCCGGTAAGCATCGAGTTCCAGGAAACTACATCTCGCTTGACCAACCTATCGAAAACTTTCTTGGCATCCTCAATGCTGCCTGATTTTGCATACATGTCAAGAAGAGTGTTTCCAACAAAAGCAACTAGTCTACCACCAGATTTAATCACATGTGCATGAACCCACTTTCCCTGCTCTAAAGATCCTGTACTAGCACAAGCAGTACACAAACTAGAATAAGTAAAGTGAGTAGCTTTAAAATCTTCCCTCTGCATCTTGCAGAACAGCCTGAGGGCGTTCTCTGTTTCACCTTTTCTCGCATGCCCAGCAATCAAAGCATTCCAAGACACCTCATTCTTGGTCACCAGGCCATCAAAGATCGACCAAGCATCAACCATATGACCATACCTAGCATACATGTCCACAAGAGAACTACCCACATAAACGTCTGAATCATACCCACACTTCAAGCAATACGCATGAAGTTGCCGGCCAAGCTTATCATTAGTCCCATTCCCGGAAGCCTTTAACACGCTGGAGATAGTGAACTGGTTAGGCTCCAATCCACGCCACAACATCTGAGGAAACAAAGCAATAGCTTCCTCGGCCTGATCATTCTGAGAATAGCCAGTGATCAAGGCAGTCCAAGTAACCATGTCCTTCAGAGGCATTTCATCGAACACCTTACGCGCATCCACAAGACTCCCACATTTAGCATACATGTTGAGGATGGTGTTCCCAATGACGAGGTCATCTGTGAACTGGGAATTCAGAACATGGGCATGGACCATTTTTCCTTCTCTCAACTTCCCCATTTGAGTACATCTCTTCAGCAACTTACTGTAAAAAGTACGATCAGCTTGCTTAGAATCCTGGTCAATCAAGTCCGGAACATGAAGCCCAGCTCCAGAATTGTCCTGGCTCTTGCGAAGAAGGTCCTTATCTTGAATTACACGAGTAGTGTACCAATCTTCGGCTTCCAAAACTTCGGAATCTGTGAAGATAGCCGGACTAACGAACGTTCCAAACCGAGCAGATACTAAAATTTGCCAAAAATGTTTTCTTCTACAAAAGATAAGCTTCTTCATGGTTTTTTCATCACATAAACTCGCAATGGCTACGACTGTAATAAAATAACATTGTTATTTCCGAAATAGAAATATAGCTCGAGAAAGTTACAGGGAAAAATCCACAAGAATTACGTGAGAAAATCAATAAGAAGCAGATTGCAGAGTCGGTGCCGAAAGTTTGCTTTTGGTGGGAGACAAAGTGGTTGCAACATTCCTGTAAACGACATGATTGACAGTTAATTGTCGTTTTGTTATGTACTAAAGTCAAATGTCGTTTGCTTTGCTATCGTCGAATTAGAAATCGACGAAGTTTAAATTTCTGAAAAGATTTTGGTACCTGTAGTTTCATATTGTTATACCTTCATGTTCGGAATGTCTTATTTAGCTGTTATGTTATTTTAAAAAAAAATATATCATTCAAGTATTTTGAGTCTCCTTTTAAGCATAAAATAATAATTTTACTCTTTCAATATTTTTTTTAAACTAAACTTGACACATAAGGGTAGAATTGTCATTTTATGTCTCAATAAAGGTTCCAAATTTAAAAGTATATTAACCAAAGAAGGTACCAATTATTATACATTTTTTTCCCCAAAAGTTTATCGTCGTTTTCCTGCTCCAAAAGTTTGTCGTCGTTTTCCTGCTGTTCCTTTTGCTAGGATGACAAAAGCTGCTGTCGCTTAATCCTACAATGACGTGCTTTTCGTTCTGTGAACCTCATTGACCATTTAATCTTATGGTATTTACTCTTTAGCATTATCGTCTTCCAAATTTATCATCTTTGAAACTTATTTGTCAAGTACTTAAATTTGACAATTCACTCACCTACTTTTTAGCATGCATTTACAGAGGGGAGCCACATTAGGTCCAGTGGGGGCAGTTGCCCAATGAAAGAGTTACTAATTTGCCGCCCCCCAAATAAAATTTTATAATTATAAAATTTGTTTAGATTTTTGTAGAAGTTTCAATTATGTCTCAAGATTTGATTTCTAAATTTACACCATTTCAAACTTATGACTCCAAATTATCTATAAGTAGAGTACATTGCTATTCAAATTTGTGTTTTTTGAACTTTTAAAAGTGAATTAAATTAGATAATAAAGTTTACATTGAACAATTTTAAGTTCAAAAATTGGTTTATGACAAATATTGCCCTTTGATTTAATGCCCCTTTTTTTTCTCTCTCTCTCTGGAAATGTATGGAATGACATTCCTGTTTGATATATATGCAGAACTTTTCTTTTCTTTTCTTTTCTTTTCTTTTCCTTTTTCCTTCTTCTTCTTCTTCCTCCTGGAAGATGTACGTGTAGAACTTTCTTTTACAAATTTAATAAAAGGGTAACCTTAAAATCTTTCAAAAACATTATTTCCGTGGAATATCATAAGTACTATTATGACTTATGAGCAAGCCTGATTTCTTTCTTTGCATAAAAATTTGTACTTTGATCCAATACTTTGTCAAAAAAAATTTTTTTTTTTTGGCTTTCATTCTGCAGAGCTTTCACAAAGAATTTATAATGACAGATGGCAAAAAACGTATCGAATCCGGTAGTTATTAGGGTACCAAGAGGGGCAGAATGGAAAATGGGATTAACAAAATATAATGGTGATGTTTGGTTGGCCAAAGGCTGGCCAGAATTTGCCAAACACCATTCCTTACAAGTTGGGTATACGTAGTTCTTTAGATACAAAGGGTGCTCTCGATTCGACGTTGTCATAGTTGGTTTTAGTGGATTGGAGATACAATACCCTATCGCTGCTGATTCAGCCCGTTTTAATAAGCCCGGCAATGATGGTCTCTTCTCATCCCGCGTGAGAACAGAGGAGAAATCGGTGCCACCATTTTGTTGCACTCAGAAAAGAATGAAAATAAACGTTGGAGATACTCCTACTGGTCATGGTGGTCATGAAATGGAGCCTGACAAAGGAGATTATTTGCATAGCTGCAAGTCAAAAGAAATGAAATGGAACTCGGTGCCACCATTTTCTTGCACTCAGAAAAGAATGGAAGGAAACCTTGAAAATATTCTTCCTCGATGTGGTAGTCAAGAAATGAAACCTGAGAATCCATTGATCATGGGCAAGTCAAAAGAAATTCAAGGCATGGAAAACTTTTGATCTTCTCAAATTTTAGTTTCTATGTTGTGTTGTCTCTTTATTCATTGCAGTAGAACGAAACAGCGCTCCTTAGAGTAGCGCTCAAAAGGCCAAAGCTCTATCTAGATTCTAGAACAACAGATTTCACTTCTCAATATCCACATTTCAAGGTTGTCATACAGAAAGTGCATCTTGAGGAGAAATATATCTTGGTAAGCTTTCTTTTCAAAACTTACTTTAGTTAAATAGTGTTTGATCCGTTTTTACCAATTTATTGGATTTGATTAAATTACCAATTTAATTAAATTAGCGAAAGAGTAAATAAATAAAGAACACATATAATTTTTAAGAGGTTCAGTCACACGTATTCTTCAGGGCCATGCCCAGCTATCGAATAATGCACTAGTATCCAATGATTACAAGCACTTTTGGACTTATACAATTCAAAGACTCCCTCTTTCTATTGTCACTAGTCGTCTTGAACCTATTAACTGGATTTATTCGGCGAGCATCACTCATCTTGTCATTGAACTCCCTTAATTCTTCTCCTGAAGAACGAATAATGACCATATGAACTAAATCTCAAATATGCGTGAATTTCCAAGTCTCCAAAGCCAACTGTATTTGAGATCTATATAAATAGTAGCAACAACCAATCTCCAAGTAGATCTCAAATTACAATTAATTTAAATTTCAAACTGTTTCATGATCTGTTGCAATATTTCATGAAATACTTTGAAATTCAAATATTTAAAATTTTCCCACAATCCGATTTGGTCTATTGTTTATCCAAACTTAATTGCTGCTAATAACCCAAGTGTATCCTTCATAAAAACCCTAGCAAAAAAATCTTCAAAATATCTTCAATGAATATCTTCTTGATTAAAAATATGATCTTTAGAAAATCTTGGCATATATTGAAATTCTAATTTGAATAGGATTAAGAATTCTACATAAATTAGATTTTCCTATTAAATTCAAATCTACAAGATATTATCCATGGTTCTTATAGTGATTTGCAGCATAATATTCGTAGCAATTGTTATCTATAAGTAAATCCAGAGTTGTAAATAATTCAAACTTCAAATTTGCGAATTCACATGATTGCATGCTAATGTTGCAACACATGTTGGAACGCTGACCAAAACCGAACTAAACCATTGTTTTTGTTTTTTCTAAACAAGTTGCCATAAATGCCAACATCTAAAAACCTAGCAGATAGTATTTATTTACTTTCAGTATTTGATAAAGAAACGTTCTCAATATCATTGTATTTGTTTTTGTTTCTCCCTCACTAAGTGTTCTCATCGACGCTTTTCTTTCTTTGTTTAATGAATTTGGTGATTTAGGTTATGCCAGTCGGTTTCTGGGTGGAACATCTATATAAAGTCCAAGATGATGCTACTCTTCATGTTTCCGATGGGAGGACTTGGACAGTGGGGATTAATCTCAGAGAAGATTGGTACAGATTCAAGAAGAATTTCGTTCGAAAGAAGTGGTTGTAGGGAATTTGCTGAGGACAATGATTTGGAGCTTGGGGATGTTTGTATATTAGAGCTCATAAAAAAACATCATGCACAGTGACAGAACCGAGATGGAGATGATCAAAATAGCCAAGCATCCAAAGGTGAGTTGAATCACCAATAATATCGAGGAAGGTTGCGAGTTCGGTCTATATATGTTATTAAGATCACACTAATTACTCGTTTACGAGCCTCTGGGTTTGCAGCTGACAAGAGTGCAGTAAATCAAGATCAGCTGAAGAAAAGTCCGAGTGCAATTTAAACGCCAAGTACTTCACACAAGGATGAAACCTGCAATATTCAGTCCCCAGTGGACAATACTGGAGTGGAAGTAACTGAACGGGGAAATCGACGTCGAACCAGAAAAGTATTCAGAGCGTGAGAATTTTTTATTCCGAATATTCAAGAGAACAATCACCAAATAAGTACTGAAACTCGGCTCATTCAGTGCAGGCAATAAGTTTGGAAACTCTGAATCTAAAGATCAGACCGGCGGCCAGATGCAACTGATTTTATCAAATCCTAGCTTGGAGATGCGTGCGTCTTCCGTTCAAAATCTGGTATTTAATCATAGATAAAATATTCTTCTGCAAAGTTACGATAATCCTGCACATTTTTATTAAAATATTATAAGATTTGGCTAACATTTTTCTGCAGATATGTTTCTCTAGCCAAGCACAAATTACAAGTTGTCTTACACAGATAACTTAGGACTTAATTAGCATTATCCTCGCGAGTTCGGTAACGAAAGCTCTCTTACCATCTTAACTTGTACATCATTTGCCGCGTACTCAATTGCAGGGACATATTTTGAACCAGCATCACAAGACCGTGAAACTTAAGGTGGGAGAGGAAATGTGGAAAGTGACCGTTCAGGTGGATATATTTTATCCGGCGGATGGTCTGAATTTATCATGGAAAACCATCTACCTCAAGGAGAGAATTGCAACTTTGAGTTGGTCAGAAGTGTTTTACCAACAAAAGAGGTACCGTAAGTAAAACTAAAAACACTTGTTTAGAGTTTAGTAAATTTTGTGAGGTCATTGCTGCAAAGTTTACTAACCATTTAACTTAAAAATCCTCAAGAATGATGTGAAATCTTACATTGGTGAATCAATCAGAATCCATATTCATTATTGCTTATCATCTGCTGGCATAGAGCGGGAAAAAATGTTGCTAGCTTTAAACGACATCTCGCTTAGCGTTTGATAGCTTATTGTCGTTTTCATGGTATTTATGTGCTAAAATGACATGTCGTTTATCAGCTCTCGTTAGATTCTACAACGACATACTTTAAATTAGGTAAAGTTGAGTTTAATCGTCGTTTCTAGATGTTTCTGTTTAAGGTGAACCGCGTGACCAAAGTCGCGATTAGAATAAAAGGAAGTTCGCTGGGATTGTATTCATTTCCCAGAGGTGCTGGTTCGACTCCAGCTCGTGACAAGACCTTGGTCATATATATGTCTCGGCACCTTCATTTTCTCGTTAGACAGATGACTCCCCCATTCCATTGCAGGAAAATACGGAGTAGGATCCACTCAGGCAGCTGAACTTCTTTGTCTATTTATCAATACCGGCTATGTTTATTATTATTTTTTTTAATCCGACGACTTGCTTTTCATTAGTAAAGCTTTATCCTTAATTATGACATTCAAAAACCTTTAATTGTGAGCAAAAACGGCAATTCGTTTGGTATTCATAATGTTGTCACATTTGTTCGTCTTTTGGATTTTTTTCATTTCGGAATGGAAAACAAAGATTTGTTCTTATTACTCAAAGATCTTCGTTTCTTATTAACATGTTGGTTGTCTGTAGTTTGCTGTCATTTAAGTCTATTGAATTTGTATATCTTTCTACATGGAGTACTACCGGGGACATCAACTACAATATTAACTTTTTGAGTTTCAATTTATATGTCATGTTTTTATTTGTAAATGTAATCATTGACGTGAAAATACTTTAAACACATGTCAATAAAAAAAAATTTATATGTCGTTTAAGCTGGTATTCAAAAATTAAGATTATAGTTCAATATCCCTAGTATATTTCTTCTATATGGCATTTTGTACTCGTTTAGGAGGATAAACGACATTTTGTGGTGTCCTGTCTTTTATGTTTGAGCAATCGGAAGAAGTGTTCCTACATTGAAGGCGTCTTACTTAGCGTTTGAAAGTTCGTCGTTTTTCTACTTATTAAAATGACACGTCGTTCAGTTCTGAAACGGCAATTTTCATTCTCTAAAGTTTATTGTCTGTTGAAAAATGGACAATAACCTGTTCCAGAGAGAGAGACAGAGAACAACTTTACGGCTTTTGTCGTCTAGGACAGAAAACGACAATTTGGTCGCGTTAAAAATCGTAATTGTTACCCATCGTTAATTTCTTGCCCGTTTTTGTTCATGTTAGCTAAACTACATGCCGTTTCTAATCTTACATTTTGCTTTCGTTAATGAAGATAGACGACATGCCGTTCGCGTATCAGGATTTTCAGTCTTTTCATATTTAAGACAAACGAACACACAAAAGAGAGGGGGGCAAAAAAAAAAAAAAAAGCTCCAAATTTGTTGAGATTCCTTTCACTAATTTAATTTTACATCCCCATCAATTCAAGGCCGTTTCAATGGCTGCTGGAAAAAAGGGTTTTAAGAGCATGTAAAAATATAAACGTCCACAGAACATTAACCAAAACATTTTTACACATGATCAAATACAAACACCATAAACGCACTTTTATTCTTCTCCCAACTAAATTTCCTAAGATTTCTATACAGGCTTCCCCACTTACAAATCACCAGAAGACGGGCAAAACAATCATTTACAGCTCATTAACACAGAGTTGATGACGTGCATAAGAAGTCGGATGCTATTTGCATCCTGTGCAGCTGTAGTGGGTAGGTTTCGATGATGACCGAGTCTCTGATAGACTTCTTCGAAGATTGGCCGGCCATGCATCATGATCAACGGATCTGCTGGATTTATGGCTAAGGCCACCTCTGTCATCCAAGCAAGCTTTCTTGGTTTATCATTGCTAATGTCGCAGGCCAATTGCTGGAGAAGGGCCAACAGAACTCCTTGGCTTAGAGGGAGTGGCACTAGTGACAAAATGCCCTGTAAATCAGCCTGGTGAAAGAAGAAGAACGAAACCCGATCAGATTTACCTTAAGCGATAAAACCCAGTTATACGGTAGTATAAAATTATTTTATGAACCTCTATCTAAACTCTGTGACTTGTATGCAGAAGATGTCACAATTATGCATTTGTACTACAAGCAAAAGCAAAGAATACCTGAGAACACAACCAGGAAACTAAGGAAACATCACTCTTGTGCAGGGCTCCGGTGAATGCTTCCTCAAATTTGCGCTCCGCAATCAACCTGGATAGTTCTTTAATTGGGTCAACAGGTGCTTCGGCCTAACATACAGATTTGACCATCCAAATGTTAGATCTCTCTGAAAAATAACCAGGAGAGAGAGAGAGAGAGAGAGAGAGAGAGAGCACCGTTTCGTGTAGACCACCAAGTGGTCCATTGCTCAACTGCGTTGCCAATGGATTTGCTGCTTTTGAGCTACCACCAGCAGCTGCGAAGGCTAGCAGCTTACGTTGCCCATCAGCTAGTTCTCCACTCAAAGTTCGAGTTATTGTTGATGCTGAATTAATTGCATCCTGAGAGTGTGTGACAACACAGATTTAGAGCAAAAACACAAAAAAGCCAGAAAATGTAAAAATAGCAAACAAGGACGCAGCAAACAATTGAAGAACCAATCAAAAGCATGTAAAAGTTCAAAGAAAGTATCATATAGAAAGAAAATATCTGAGTAGTTACAAACTAGAATAATCTGTTTAGTTAAACGTACCCTCAGAGCAGCAGCCAGTGGAGAATGCGTGGACTCAAACTGCTGCTGAGCAGCACTTGAATGTTTGACAAACCCTTTCTGAAATTTGGCATCAACTTGTTCAAACATATTTTTGCATGACATCTCAAATGAGGGAATTATAGAGGCTTCCAAACTCGATCTTAATGCATCCTGCAATTTTTGATTCCATAATTACGATCAGAGCAGAATAAGTTCAATAAGCAGCATAAAAAAATTGATAATTTAATACTATTGTAACATGCGACAAAAAATGCCTCTGATTACTCAAACTAACATGGGAAACTAGAAAAGTAAGATATAATTTAGGAATTTTGGATAGGAGCTTTGAAGTTCATATCTAAACATTGTTATGCAGTGGTGACAACTATAAATGATCATGACAACGGTGATGAGCGAGGACAAATTAACACCATAGGGATGACAAATTATTTTCAACACCTTAGAGTGAAAGTTAAAGCTAAAAAGAGAACTAAAATAATTTGGCCCCAAAAAAGAAAAATCACGTCATTGGTTATAAAAGGGGGAAATTTTTATAAACTATCTATCACCTGAAGCGCTTGCTTCCCAGAAGTCTGAAACTGTGCTTGGATTTGCCGTGTCAGTGTGGCTTCAAGTTTTGAACTAACCGCTTTCTCCAATTGATTCACTGCCTTTTCTCCTACTCCTTTCTGCAGAAAAACAGAGAAAAAGAAATTTATTTGCAAACTAACTTTATTTCGTCTGGACTACCTGTAGTTTAAAAACGCATTTCAATAAGCAAACCCATCATATCATTTAGACTGGAGCATGAAGGAAACAAGGCAGTCCCAGGAAAGGCACTCATAAGATGATTTTAAGAAAATATTTACATTATCTATAAGGCTTCTGACATACGCATCTTTTGAATTATTCTCTATTATTTGTTTGAAATGGCTATATTTTGTGCAAAGGCTCCATTTACAATGGTGGACTTCGCCAAGAAAAGAAACAAGAGGCAAAAAAAAAAGCAATCCAGAACACCTTCAAACAGTTAAAAACTTAAAAAGATTAAATATCCGAACCTGGAAAGATTCTGTGATAGATGCAGATACGGTTTTCTCCATAATTTGAGTTATTGAACGAGCTACATTAGGTCCAATAGCAGCTATTTCCTTCTTGAGGGTCTTCTCTAACATAGTTGGCAAGTCTCTGTTTATAGAATTGGTTATCAAGTTTGTTAACTGCTGAGTACGTTCTCGTTCTGACTTCTCTTGCTTAGCATTTTCTTCCTGGAATCGAGCCCACAAAGCTTCTGAATTAGCCTTGACAACTCTCTCCAAGCTCCGGCATAGGGATCCCTCTAGTCGTCTACCTTCTTTGGTTACTGGACCAGAAACAATCGCATTCATCTGTTTCTGTAGTTCTTTCTGTGCACCGATTAACTGGAACATGTAATAAAATGTTAAAACACATATAATTACATTAAGGAAACAGAATTATGCAGTGGAGCTAATTATAATTTCTACTCTTTCTAATGAAGGAATGAAATCATCACAATTTCTTCTGATTACATAATGAGGTAATTTAGCATTGAACATCCAAAGTCGAATGAACGATAGATCTCCTTACAAGCCCAAACAGCATAGGGGCATTGCAAGCAATCTAGGCTCTATGAGAACTTCAGAAGTTACACGTGACATTCGGCAGAAACAAAACTTTTTAGTCAAAGGTACAGTGATTGCAAGGTGAAAACAAGAATTAAAAGAAGATATCCAATTTAAATATACTGATTCGGTTCTGATGTACAGCCCATCTAGTGAATGCAAAACCCTTAACAAGAAAAGTTCAGAAATATGCAATAAAAGATTATTGTACAGTGAACTGATCATCTGTAAGCTCATCAAACTGTACAATCATAACAGTAGTACGAGAATATTCCAAAAATTACCTGATCCAGCATATCCTTCATAGCTGATAACTGGGGCAAATTAGCCTCCCCAGGTGGGGCATCTGAACTGCCATCGGGACCATTGGACGAACCTGTGGAGTTAAAAGGGCTTGGGGAAGAGGAAGATGGACCAGATTCTTGAGAACTTTTTCCCTTCTGCTTTTTCCCTTTTGTAGCTTGGACAGGGGTTGTTACGGGAGTTTCTGATTCACCAGCCTTGGAAGGGACATCTTTTGTCGTATCTTGAACTTCTTCCCTACCGTCATTAGAAGGCTGTTGTGGTGTTTCAATAACACCAAGATCACCAGTCTTGGCAATTCCTTCCACATTATATGTTTCAATGCGATAATCACGTGCCATCATAAAGCCAAGACCTGAGGCCTGTGAGTAAAAAGCTTTTCCCTTTTTTTGTGCAACATTTTGGGATTCTATATGGATGTCGTCGCCGTCATTTTTATAAGCTCCTGTTTCACCAATAACTTTAACCTCCACTTCGGTGCTCCCTCCATCATTGTTAATAACAACATCCTGAACCTTTGTTTCCAAAGCACTCGCACCCTGACTGGTTAGAGAATGCTCAGAAGATGAAGCAGCAGTAGATAGTATCTCTGATGGAGTTACAAGATGTGTAGGGTGTTTAAATGCTACAGCAGGACTAGAAACGACAGAAATATCATTCTGAGTACGAAGATTATCACCTGTGGGAGGTGCATCAGTAATGCTATCTTTGACAAAGTCTATTCTCTGGCCAAATGAATGATCAATAATGGGCTGATCACCACCCTGATCCTTGGGAGTCGGACTAGTCTCACTGCCATTGGGTAAACTCCTAAAACCAGACAAATTACGTGTTAATCTTGGACTCAAAGGAAGAGGGGGTGGTGATGGAACCACTTCTTCGCTTCCAAGCTCAGACGTCACGGCTATTGGCCTGCGATCCACTGCAGAAGAAGAAACTTCTGGCAAGCTTGTACTCTCAGGCGAAGACATTTTAACAAGATGGCTCGCTGAGGGGGAACTTTCAGAGGGTTTACTTTTATGGTACAAGTCCAGCGTAGTGGAAACATCAGCTGCATCAAAAGGATTAGAGGCGGACTTTGTTTTCTCCAATTCCACATTTTCTATAGGTGGTGGCAGGCACTGGGATAAGTCTAATGCATACTGCTGAATAGCTTGTGTTTGGACACAATAGACTTGTACGGCATTATCTCCATCTGGTAAGCTATCACTTGTTCCAGTAAGACTCAGAATAGGCATTGTGACAGTAAACTCAGCAATGTAATCCATGCGGGTTGCAGCTGGATTAGGCCCATACTCTATATGTACAACATAAATGGCATTCTTTTTGGCATTTGCAAGTAGAAATAGGCCTGCTTGAGGCAATGCAACAACTTGATTAAAGAATGCCTCCTCAAGTTTAGGCTCTGCAGAACTAATTATTTCCAAAGTCTGAGTACACTGCCATGATTCAGCATCACTAGGCAAGAGCCACCCCTCCTCACTTGTGGAGGTCCACATCTTGACTTCCCTATTCAGGGGACCCTGTAAAAGGGGAAACAAATTAAAAGAATAGTTCAGCATGTGCAATCAGAAAATGATTTTTTTTTCTTTTTCTTAATGTTTTTATAGCATATCAAAATATTGAAGGCCGAAGAAAAAAAGCATATACCGCAGTGATAAGCAAAATGTGATCCGGACGCTGAGGGGCAGTTAAAAATGTCACCGAATGAACAGGACGACCATCATGTGGTTGTAGCACAGCGAGTGGTGATGCCTTGCGGTCTCCCCATATCTTCACCTGTCACAGCATAAGAAAGTGTGCTAAGCAATCAAACAAAATAGAATCACATATAAACAGTCGAAGTTAGCTACACTAGTCGTGCATCCATATAATATGAAGCCTGGCATATGCAAAAAGTTTCCTCCTAATCATTGCCCCTAATTTCATGATAGATAAACCACCGTCTTTTAGATGTACTCTGGTAGCTTGACTTATTAAGCAATAAAATTATAATAACTGCTTAACCATTTGATTATCACCAGTCCCATCATTCCAGTATATTCCCAACAGGCATATTTAGCTTCTAACTTTTATTTTCCTTTTTTGTTTGTAAGGGTGTGACGTTTGGGCTGGTGGCAGTAGAGTATCACCAATTGACTGGTATTATGAAAACCCAACTAGGAAGAGAAAGATAAAACTGCAAGACCACAATGCAAAGTGGTGAAGAAGAAAGCATATACCAACCATGCCATCTATTGATGCTGAAGCTAACCGGCTGGTCATCCATTGGCACATTGACAACTCGGTAATTTCAGCGTCGTGCTTACCAACTAAGACGATCCCTTCAACCAGCTTATCAATGGGACACTGAAGAGGCTCCTCTGCAGAAAATGTTTTGCCTCTTCCAACCCTCAGTGTATCAATTCTCAGGATGCAGTTTCCTATTGCAACCATCAAAATTTCCTGTGAAACAATTATTGCCAACTAAGTCACAACCCCAATAAAGCCAACAACCAGACTAGCCAGACATGCCGAACAAATTCGTAGGATAATAACATGACATAAGTAAGAGTGATGCAACCACTTCATCCCAAAAGTTGCAACTGATGGGAGAGGCGCAATCAAATCTTTCAAACACCAGCGAGGACCAGACTTGAGAATCTATGCCCAAGTACCATACATTTGGGCCCTTACTTCAAGCCCTTACTTCGAGGAGTCCCTCATGAATCGAATCCGTTGGCACATCCAACGGTCGGGCACAAGCACTTCTTCGAGGCCCAAGCCTTATAAGCTGCCTCCCAAGTTCAAGTATGCTCCTACATTACATAAACTGAAAACACTTACTTGTTTGTGAGGATGCCAACACAGCCGTGGATGAACGGGTTTCCCCTCTCCCACCATCTGAACGGCAAGAACGACTTTCCCAGTAATTTGAGGCTTGTCCTCCTCATCTGGGCCTTCACTGATCCTCCATATGAAAACCCTTCCGTCGACACTTGCACTAAACAGAAAACAGAAGTCTCACATTATCCAAATGAAACTAATCACAAGATAAAACATGGACAAACAAATACCTGGCCAAAAGGTGAACATCCTCGGCGAAAAAAGCCATGTCTGTGACTCTCTGATAACAAAGAGAACAAATATATATAATTAAAAGGATAAAAGAGAGATAAAAAGTGATCAAATTGCTACTGCCCAACACAACTTCCATGACAGTTTTCAGAAATGCCAAAGTCCGAACTGCGGAAAAAGTCGTTTCTTTCCATCCATGGCGTTCAACCAGTAAAAGGAAATGGAAATACTCGAAATGCCAGAACAATAGCAGAGTACAGTGAGTGGACAACCCACCTGAGTGTGGCCTTTAAGCAGAGCTCTCAGAGCAGTATTGATGTCAAGAACCCTAATCGCACCGGGCTTGAGACCGTAGCAAATGTAAGACCGGTTCACCGCAATCTGACGGCCGACGAAGAGCGCGGGATCGGAACCGTACTTGGTGATTGGAGTGACCTCGAGCTGAGGCTGCGCCTCGCCCTGCAACCTCACGGAGACGTCGTAGACAAAGCGGTCGCCGATCAAGTGCCGTCCCCTGGGGAGCTTCCTGCTGGGCATTCTCATCGGCGTCGGCGGCGACGAGTCGAAGGGCGGCGCCGAAGACGACGGCAGCGGCGGCGGCGGCGCAGAAGGCAAATCGTGAGGCTTCTGAGTGTTCAAGAGGGCCATCAAGCGAGCGCCGCCGGAGATGTTGGGGTTGGGAGAGGAAGACCGCGGCTGCGGGGAGGGGGGTCTAGGGCTCGGCGGCTGCATAAGGAAAGGGTGGGGCGGGACGCCGGTGGACGGCGGGTAGGAAGCGGAGGTCGTCGGATATGAAGGCGGCGATGAAGCAACGTTGTTGAGATTGGCGGGTGTGGGGACAGGGAATGTGGGACCCGAAGAAGAGGGTTTGAAGAGCTTTTGAAGGTCGAACAGACCACCTTCTTGTTGTTGTTGAACAAGATAGTTGTAGTTTGAGTTTGGGTTTGGATTGGTAGTCCCACCTGGGGAAGCCATGAAAGGAAAGAAAGGAGAGCCTTTTGAAGGTGATAACTGATCCAGCTTGCTTCTTTTTTTTTTTTTTTTTTTTTTTGGGAAATGGATTACTCTCAGAAAGAATCCTCCAATGAAAATGGAAAATCTAATGATGGATTTTGGATTACAACTTTTTCTTCTTTTGGTATTTCTTTTTTCTCTTTTTTTTTTTTAATTTTAATTTTAATTTCTATTTCCTTTCTGTGTTGAATTTGGACACGATCGTGATAAATGGATCTCCAAGTCTTTAAAGAGACCTAATAAACCCAGTGAGATAGACAAAAAGTAGACGAAAGACTTTGGTTATTTATTACACCTTACGAGGAAGGAAAAAAGAAAAAAGAAAAAAGAAAAAAGAAAAAAGAAAAAAGGGCAAACTGTTTATATAATAAAATAAACAGAAATGTACAGATCCATTGAGGGATGGCCAAATGACAGCAATAATCAGCAGGTGAGGATTGGAGGATTTAGAGTATTTTAAACTGCCAGGCTTTTTCTTTGGACTGACTTTCTTTTTCTTTGTGTCTCTCCCGGGTAAAATTTAAAATTCGTTGATAATAAAATTTAATTTTAATTAAATTATATTTTTTTATCTTAATTTTAATCTTATTTTAAAAAATTAATAATTATTTTTTTAAGTCAATTCAATTTAAATTTAAAAATTTTATCTTAATCCAAATTTAATTTATTGACGAAACGGATCTTAAAATTTCCTATTTCCTCTTTGGTCGTCATGTTCTGATAATATTATGTCATGGAAGACTGAAATGCAGCAAAGTGATCAGCTTCAGTTGCTGCCGACAACGCTTATCGGATTGATCCCCACGGCTTCTTTGATGATACCACAAATAAACACGTGTGATTTGAAAGTGATTGTTTTTAGTTGTGAAAATATAAGTGAGAATTTTTTTTATTATTTTTGTTTTCTGAAAATAATGTTACGATCATTTAGATTGTGATTGGTTATGAAATATAAACAAAACTTGATATTAAAAATTATAATCTTTTTATATCATATAATGCATTCAAATTTTTATTCAAAATGAATACTTGTATTTAAATATATAATTTAAATTGTACGTCTAAATAAAAAGTGTCTCGATGTTTTTTTATTAAAAGTAAATAGAAAGTATTTGAATAATATAAAAGTGAAAAAATAATATCATATGAATTTTAAAAAGGTGAAAATATAAATTTTAAATAACAGTGCAATAATAATTACATTAGTAGTACATCTAAATGCATCCTTAAAACATTGGCTGCCCCAAATATGATTAAAAATAATAATAATTTTCACATCTTAAAAAATGTGTGAACATTTTCAAAATCCACAGACAAGATTCCAAGAATCTCTGGGCAACAG
>CM046375.1:25521492-25546492 GCA_025413485.1 Ficus microcarpa
CCCTAATAAAGACAAATATTGACGTTTGCTTTGTCCCACAACCAAGTCAATTACCCTAGTCGTCCTCACCGTAAGTCATGGACCAGCTAGTTGGCTGAAAGACATGCATGTATTAGACTACTTGTTTTCCTCAAATATATATATATATATATATATATACACAGACACAGACATATATATTATATTTTTTTTCCTTCATAGATTGGTGAATGGAAAATAGTTTCTACTTATGTCTATTGACTTGAGACTTTTTCTGTTCTCTTAAAAAAAAAAAAAAAAAAAACGAAAAAATCCCAAAGAATAACATAATTAACGATAACATATCCTTTTTAAGGTGATAAAAGAGCTCCCCGAATGCTGATAGAAATTGCATTCAAAATCATATTATTGGGTTTTCTCCCTCAAAGGGGAGCATGTGATCATCGCAAGTTCACCATCTATCTCAACAATTAAAAGACACACTTTAAATCGAGTATTGAGTTGACAGAAATAAATGTTCATATTTATGATCATGTTAAAAAAGATGACCACCAATCAGAGAGCACCGTGTGTCCCTTTATAACAGCAGCCACCAGCTAGACTGCACTACCAGGCCTTCCTCTTCCCTCGTGCCAAGAGTCCAACTGCTACAGTGACGGCGCCCACGCAAGTAGCTGCTGAAGGAAGAGAGAGAGAGAGAGAGAGGAAAAGAGAAAAAGTAGAGAAGAGAGAGAAAGTGGGTGAAAGCAAGGAGAGGTTGGCTGGGAGACTCGGAGGCCAAGAACAGAGGCCAAAGCCAGCAGCCAAGAAGAAAGAAAAATGAGGAAGAAAAAGAAAAAAAAAATAGAAAATAGAAAAAAGCCAAAAAAAATATAGTAGTTTAAGATTTAGTTTTTATTTTTAATTTTAGACTTTATTTTCAATAAATTTCAAAATAAATTTTGATAATTAACTCAAATTTAAATACAATTTTTGTAGAATTGATAATCCTACTTATCACTTTTATTACTTATGTGATTCGTAAACTTAGTGAAAATTTATGCAGCATTTTTTTCTTCTAAAATATGTACGAAAATATTGTTTTATATGTGTGTGTACAGGCCAAAGATCAGCATTCTGCATCTTCTTCTTCTAGTGCAATTGTGCCGACTAGGAATCGGCAATCCAATCCGGTGAGTTTTTAATTAATTCAAGTTTTTCTTATTCTATTATAATCAACCGAAATAATACTACATTTGATCAAAGTAAAAGATTATGTTACTTTGGTATTGTATATAGATCTTATTTTACGGACTTATCATTGAATTAAAAGCTGTCAACTTTTGTTGTCGTGCACAGGCTAACTTGCAGACAGCCATACAGTTAGCACAGCTGCTAGCAAACCTTGGAAGTGTTGCTATTACATCCCCATGTACCATTCTCTAAAAAAAAAAAAAAATTGAAGAAGAAGAGGTGTATCGCTATATATATACATATATAAAAATAAATGTCGTAGTCATCTATTCACATACCAAGCTATAAATCTGAATATCCTAGATTCTAATCTCATTTGAAGGATTTTTGGACTTGTGTTTTTTGCTTGTTATTTATGTTTAAATTAGTATTTAGTGATTCTGTCTTGTTTATTTTAAATAACCAACAGCCATTGTTATGTCATAATTTTAACAAATATAATAAAGAGCACAACTATAGCACGACGGTTCGAAAGTTAAAGAACGATCCAAATTTAGAATTAAAATCCTGTTGAAGCTAACTCACTGAGTAGAAAGGGGAGGGAGTTGAGTAGAAACTCTAATTTAAAATTTAAAAATATTTTTTTTTTGTTTTTTTGTTTTTTTTCATTGATTGAGAGTTATAAGCTAAAAAAATTCCAAAAGCAATCAAGATTATGATTATATCTATACTATATATATATATATGTATGTACATTATTTAAAAGAATTAATGATTCTTTTCGTTCATTTCTCTTATTTATCATATGTCAGCTACATAGTTATCACGTCTTTACCAAATTTTTTTTAATATAAAAATGTTTGTTATAACGTGTACAGCGACAAGTAATAATAATTGTTTAGACAACGAAAACCAAGAGTTATATAGGACAAATTATACTCGTTTTATATTGAAGCAATTACGTAACAGTCTTGGGAGTTCAAGGACAGATGGGTACTACTATTGTTAGTCCTAAAAGACGTGACGGTCTAAAGTTCATAGAAGGAGACACGTAATCTTCAAAGTAATAAAACATTGACTTAGAGACGTCACAAACACCAGCATATAATTATATATATATATATATATTTTAACGTTAAAAGCTCTTTCCCTTTACCCTGCTCCCTTCGTTTCAATAGTACACTTGTGTGCGGACTTTTTTAACAGAGTATTTATTTATGAATTTAGTTTAAATTAAACTGTATTTTTTTAATTATTATTTTTATCCTTTTTTTGAAAAAAATTTTTGTCTTTTCTGAAAAAAAATTGTCTTTTCTAAAAAATTACTATTAAAACTTAAAAATTTTAAACTAAACTCATTCACCAAACACCCTCTTAATTTCTCATTATCACGTTGTAAAGCTTTCACTTTCCGATCGAACTAATTCATCCCACTACTTTAATTATTCAAAGTTTAATCCAAAAAATTTGTCGACAAAAAAGAAAAAAAGAAAAAAAGAGTTCAATCCAATTATCTCTTTCAATTTTTTTTCTATTAATTTTTCACAGAATTATTTTTATTTTTATTTTTTTACTTTCACCTCATTGGTCTTGACTTAATCACTATCAGATCGAGAATTTGATCCAATGGCTTCGTGCCTGGTTGATTTTCAGTAGTCATTAGACGTGTGTACGGTCCAGTCCAGTCCAGTCATTCGACTGGACCGAACTTTCTTATACAAATAGCATTGGACTGTTTTAGAGCGATTTGGTTCTGTTTGAATTGCTGTTGTCTGCTTTCATTGGGCTTAGTTTTGGGCAAAAATGAAGAGTGATCCAACAATTTTTTTTTGGGGGTTGAAGTTTTTGGGTTTTTCTTTTTGTGATTTTTTTACTTATTAATATTCATGGTTTTTTAAAGTTATTTAAACATTAAAAAATTGCAAATTCAAATATGCATATTAATAAATACATATATTTCAGATTTTTCAAATTCAAATTGTTTAAATCAAAGTTAAAATAACAACAAGATGTCTTCCAAATAATAAAACATGAACATATATTTAAAGCCAAATGATCCCTTCAAACTTTTAATATATGTAAATATTTATACTTCCTTCTAAATTTTTTTTTGGTATATATGTAAATTTATAATATAATGATAATAAAAATATACATAATTAAGAAATGATCTAGTCTGGTCTAGACGGTTTCTCAAAATTCAAAGAATGGACTGTATCGTTTTTTAAACAGTACCTAAACCAATTTAAAGCCTTTTTTATTTTATTTTATTTTATTTTATTTATGTGGAAACAAACCGGCAATCTAAAAATGACTGGATTAGTTTATTACGATCTGTAGTTTAGTCTTCGTTAAGAAAATTAATAGGGTAATTCTAAAAGTTAAAAGTGGAATTTATAAAATTTTTTCTTAGACATAAGAAACGTACAAGAATAGCTTTACCAATGACATATCATTTGGGAAAAGAATAATGTCAATTTGAAAAACGAGAAAAAAAACTTCAAACGATTATACAACTAACTATAGTCCATGAAAACTATGACATAAATATATATATGTATGTATGTATATGTATATACATATATATGGTATTACTTAGGTACTCCACCTCAAATTTGAAAAAACAGAAACTCACTGCAATCTTGGCCGTAGGTCTGAAATCCAACGCTTGAGAATGAATAGAGGACAAAGACTAAAATTGCAACCGGTGTAAGAGGTAACCCGGTTAAAAAAAAAAAAAAATGCTAAATGTGCTTTTTGTAGAAGATGGATGGATGTCGTATGTGGAGCATTGGTGGAGATTGGAAGGGACGGCAAGTCTTTTTTTTTTTTTTTTTTTTTGGGGACTGAAAGGAATGTAGCATAAGTCCACCTATGTTTGAGGTAGAGTAAGTTAATGGTTGAGGATTGATTTAATAAGGTAGAGAGAGGGCTACGAATTGGGATTTTTTTTTACCGTAGTAAAAAGCCGGGGATTATTATATAAATATCTAAATTAAAGACTATGATTTAAAAAATATCTTTTTTTTTTTTACATGAATGTTTAAATTGATACTCATAAAGATCACATTATCATTTTATCAAGAATTGAAAATAAATAAATAAATAATTGGTAAAAATGGAAAGAGAAAAGATATTTAAAACATTTCAAATTAAGCAATTCTTTTATAAAAGGAAAAAAAAGAGATTATTTTACTGATTGAGGGACAGTACTTATGAGCCTCTATAACCTTTGCCCTTGTTCATGTAATTGTTTCTCTTTCCTTTGAGGGACGGCTGAAACTGTGTTTGCCTTTGTTCTTTGTGGTTGTTTGTCTGCTTAGATATTAAAAAAAATAAAAAATCACACGGAAGAGGCAGAAAACAAAAAGGCAAAATTAAAAATAAGGAAAAAAAAAAAAGGGAGTGAATTTGGAGATAAGCGATTAGACAAATGTGGTAGATCAGCAACTAGGTCATCATGCAAATTTAGCATGTGTTTTGATTGATACATTTGAGTTGAAATATTTAGATTGGCATTATTTGATTTTTCAAAAATTAGTTAAAAAACTTATTGACTTTTAAGAAAAAAAGACAAAAACGAGTTAAAATTTTTTTTATTTGACTTGGTGAACCACATGGGGACATAATCCAACCGCCATCAATTAGGATTAAGCCTCATGTCTTCCAGTACTTCTGTTACAGTTGGTTCCCCCCTTAATTTCCAATTGTCCCTAATTTATTGCAACAACTTGTTTCTCATTTATGGCTCATAATATCTTGCTAAGTGTGGTCCAATATTGGTTCTAAACACTTTCTTTCTTTCTGTCTTTCTTTTTAGGAATTCTATGAAGTTTCCGGTTAATTTTTCTTTATTTTTAGGAACATCTATGAAGTTTCCGATTTATTTTGAATTTTGATTCTCAAGGAATAACGCGCTTATCATATTTTGCTTTTTACAACTCAAAATGTAACAAAACATCCCTCTTGGTTTTATCGTAAGCTGTACCTTCGTCATTCACTACAAGAAAAGAGATTTTAAGAGACCAAAGTTTTTGTTACCAAAAAAAATTTGGTAGCAGAAAATAGAGTTTCTGTTACCAAATTTTGGTGGTTGAAAGGTGTAGACATTTTGTTACCAAATTTGGTAGCAAAAACTACATAATCCGCTACCAAATATTTTTGGTAACAGATGGCAGGGCGGGAATCGAATTTTAGTTCCCGCCGATAATATTTTGCTACCAAAACACTATTTGGTAACAAAATGCTAACATTTGCTACCAAAATTTGGTAGCAAATTGTAATATTTTGCTACCAAAATTATTTGGTAGCAAAAAAAATTGGCGGTAGTGTTATTTGCTACCAAATGAAATTTTGGTAGCACATTATATATTTCCGCTACCAAAATTTTGGTAGCGCAATCGTACAGTTTGCTACCAAACACATTTTGGTAGCAAAAATTTCCCCTAATGTCATCTGTTACCAAAAATTTTTTGGTAACAAAATATTGTATTTTGCTACCAAAATTTGGTAACAGAATATAAGTTTCTGCTATCAAATTTTGGTAACAAAATATGTTATTTCAAATCTAAAATCTTATTTTGGTTGCAAAAATGTTGGCGGGAAACAAAAAATATTCCCGCTCAACTCATGTGCTACCAAATCTTTGTTGGTAGTAAAATAGTGCATTTTTTTAACAAAATTTGGTAACAAAAAATGAGTTTCTGTCACAAAATTTTGGTAGCAAAATATATTAAGTTTGGAACCCAAATACGACTTGTCGTGTACCCAAATTACCCAAAGGAAAAAAAATGCCACTCACGTGCGTCGAAGAAAGGAAGTTTCCTTTTTTTTTTTTTTGGAACCCAGATCATTGGAGCGAAGATGATAATGTTTGTTTGTTTTTTTGTTTTGTTTTTGTTTTTGTTTTTTTTTTAATACCGAAAAGAAGAACGTGTACCTATATATATATATATATATATATATTATATAGGTAGGCCAACTTATGTGATAAGTGTTTCTTAAAATTAGGATCTACCATATTGAAATAGCTCAATATACACTTTATGAGTTAAAAATGATTCACGTGAAAGTTTGGTGATCTAGTATCATTCACTTTATTTGATTGACATAGTTATATTCTCGGAACCCGGCAGAAAATTTTGGGAAATTTGCCTGGAGTTTAACGTTTTAAACCATTCCTCAATATTTACTTTGAATCAAATGTCTGATTTCATGTATATTATTTAAATTTCCATACTAAGATAAATAAAAATGAAAATCATTATGGAAACAAAATAATTGTCTGGAATTCTTAACGTACACATTTCATAATGGGTTAGTATTTTAGTAACGATGGAAACAAATTACTTAATAATGTTTTTTTAATTTTTAAAAACATTTAAATTGTAATAGATGAAAAGAAATACGATATAAATATTCTCAAATACTTTGAGTGTTGCCATAATGAATCTAGTTTGTGCTTTTACTTTTACACATTTTTATTTTCCTTTTCGCAGCACTATATAAGTAGGTGAATCGGTTTTTTGTTCAACTTTTTCCCCTGATAAACTTTTTTTTTTTTTGGGTTATGGAAGCATATTACTGGAGAAGACTTTTTTTTTTTTTTTTTTTTTTGGCTTTTAACCCCTTTCCTTTTCTTTTTCCCCATACAAGCAAACAAGATTTAGGACCTGTTTGGTTATTAGTTCTGTTTGAACTAAATTGTACTTTTTTTATCATTGTTTTTGTCTTTTTCTGAAAATTTTTTTTGTTTTTTCTAAAAAATTACTATTAAAATTAAAAATCTTAAACTAAACTCATTCACCAAACACCTCTTAGAATTTGATAAGTAACAAGATAAGAATTAGGCGGTGGAAAAGATACTCCAGATACTTGGTGTAGGAGCCACTTGTCTGATAGAATGAGGTGTGGGAATTGTTGTTGTTGTTTTTTTTTCTCAAAAGAATTATTAACTCTTTTAATCCTTGAATTATTAGTGTGTGATTGAAGATACAACTCAATCGTAATTTTATATTTAACTCTATTAAAAAATATATAATTTAAATTGATCTATTTTTAAATTAAAAAATTATTTTGTTGTTATTTGGTCTTTAAATTTTTATTTTTAACAAGTTTATAGACTAACAATGCTAGTTTTTTTTTTTTTTTTCCCTCTCTTTACGTGAAAGGTTACATAGTTATATTTACGTCATTTGGGATCGAATATGTTGCCGTCCAAACTCAAGCTCCACTATCTCGGACTATTATTATTTTTTTATTTTTAACTTCGTTTGGTCACAGACAAGAGTAACAGAGGAGAGGGAAAGGGGAAGGAGCCAAGAAAATAACCTCTTTCTTTGTGGAGAGAGAGAGAGAGGATTGTTTGGTTCGTGGGAATCCGATCGAACCATCTCCCCTCCCCCCGCGTCTTTTCCTTTTTCCCGAATCAATTTCTTTGCTCAACGAAAGAAGTGTGAAACTTCGAGAAAAAGCCGAGAAAAGAAAGAACGAAACCCTAAATAAATCCCCAACATTGGGGATTTGGTTTGGGAATTCGATCAAGATTTTTTTTTGTTTTGAAATTTTGCGAGGGAGGAAATGGACGCTGATAGCATTGAATGTGTGTCATACTCTGATGGTCTGGACGAGGATGAGATCCATCAACACCATAACACTCCCCGTCCCCATCCCCATCCCCATCCCCATCCTCATCCTCATCCTCATCCTCATCAACACCACTCCGATTTCTCTTCTTCAAAGCCTCGGAGCAATGCCACCAACAATTCCGCCATCTCCGGTCCCACCGCCATTGCTCCCGCCACCAGCGTCCACGAATTACTCGAATGCCCCGTCTGCACCAACTCCATGTATCCTCCAATCCACCAGGTTTGGTTGTTTGCCGATTTTGTTTCTTTGCTTCTTTCGAGATTTTCGTGGGTTTCGGAAATGGGTTTTGAGAAATTTGGTGAATTTTTTATGCGTTTGGGGTTTTCAGTTTCCAATTTGGGTTTTAGAGTTCCTTTGTGAAACTTGGTTGAGAATGGAAAATTGGTGGGTATTGTTGTGATTAGTGTTTAAGTTAGGATTTTTATGAGTGATAAATGTTCAATAATTCATGGATCTAATCTGGGCCTGGAATGAATCAATTGAATGATTGAAAGGGGGGAAAAAATCTTATCTTGGAAATTAATCATTTTCTTTTCTGTGGTTGCAATCTGAAAACTTTCACTTGGGTCAGTCAGAGTAATTTGTTTCTCTGCTCTTTATCAAGAACACTGCTAGGTTCTGGTAGTAAGACCTGAAATTCCTTGTTTTTACATTAGCACCAAGGGACTTAAAATAGGATCAAGAAAACTCATTGGAGCGAATCACGAGGATGGACAACTAAGAGAGCGAATGAAGATTATGTAAGAAACCAAACACTTAATCATTTAATTTGATTGTTTATTTTTTGAGTCTAACTTCTAAGTTTAACACTTCACCTAATGCAGGACCAAATGATCAAGATTCGCGATGCTTCCCATCTCTCCACTTTCAGAGAGCATCAGGCGGGTTCGGTGGCTTCATTATTAACAACCGGGCTATAATTCCCATTCCTTTTGCAACCCCGGACGGGGATATAACCATTTTGATTGGTGATTGGTACACAAGGAACCACATGGTAATTTTTTATTGGATTTTTCAGAACTTTCTTGTGAATTAAGGAATGAAAATTGTTGTTTTTAAGTGTTTGATGGTAGCTTCATTTTGAGGAGTGCAGGCTTTGAGGAAGACTCTTGATGCAGGGAAAGATCTAGGGATGCCAGATGGAGTTCTCATTAATGGCAAAGGTCCTTACAGATATAATGATACGCTCGTCCCAGAAGGCATTGATTTTGAAACAATTAATGGCCAACCAGGTGAGTATTGACACCGTTGCTCTGCAAATTTGTTTTCCATTATTGGGGTGCCCTCTAAATTTGAATTTACGTTTTTAAACATGGTAAATTTTCAATCTTTTTTTGTTGAATTACATTTATAGGTCATGTCCTTTCCGTGCATGTAAAATGGCTAGTATTTTGTTTCAAGTACTAAAATGGTGCTTAATTACTTAATGCACATATCATTATTTAGATTGCAAGGCATTCCTTTTTTTTTTTTTTTAATGATTAGTATGACATTCATTGACATTTTCTTCACCATATTTCCTATGGTTGTACTCTTGAACAGGAAAAACTTACCGCATTCGAGTCCACAATGTTGGAATCTCGACTAGTCTGAATTTCAGGATCCAAAATCACAATCTGCTTCTAGCTGAGTCAGAGGGTTCATACACTGTGCAGCAAAACTACACTAGTTTAGATATACATGTCGGGCAATCGTACTCGTTTTTGCTGACGACGGATCAGAATGCAAGTTCTGACTACTACATAGTAGCAAGTGCTAGGTTTGTAAATGAAACACGATGGAAGAGAGTTACTGGTGTTGCCATCTTGCATTATTCGAATTCCAAAGGCAAGGCAAGAGGCCCCCTGCCAGAGGCACCGAATGATGAATTTGACAAAACATTCTCAATGAACCAGGCAAGATCTATCAGGTTTGTGGTTTTAGTTATTATAAAATTTCACAATTGTCTTTTTTGTGGCCCTGTTGTATTTGTACCTCATACAGCAAGTATGACACTTTGGGGTCAAGATTACTTGTTTCTGTCGATTTTTTCTTGATATATTCTTCTCCAATTTGGGAAAAACATAGTAATCATTGAGTTATATAGGGAGTTGATCTTTGACAGGGTAAGTTTACAGGATGGTTCCTGTTTTTTAATTTCTGAAGTAGTTTTGGAAAGAAAAACTCTGGACCGTACATAAATATGAACATATGAACATTTTCTAAGGCCGTGTTATGAATTTTGAAGCTCTGTAATCTTTAGTAGTTCACTTCTGAGTATTACATTACCATTTTTGAATTTCGCAGATGGAATGTATCAGCCAGTGGCGCTCGCCCCAATCCACAAGGATCTTTTAGATATGGGTCAATCAATGTCACTGAAGTATATGTGTTGCAAAACAAGCCCCCAGTGGAGATTGACGGGAAACGGAGAGCAACTCTTAATGGAATCTCATTTGTCAATCCTTCGACGGCCATCAGGCTTGCTGATTGGTACAAGGTGAAAGGAGTGTACAAGCTTGATTTTCCAAACAGGCCACTCACTGGACCACCTAAGTTGGAAACATCAGTCATTAATGGAACATACAGGGGATTTATGGAAATCATATTGCAGAACAACGAGACCAAGATGCAGACCTATCACCTGGACGGATATGCATTTTTCGTTTGGGGTAGGAATTTGTTACTCCTGTGCACTTCATCACATTGACATGTCTACACAATGTTTAGGTGAAGTACCAGAGGGTCAAATCTTGAACCTGAATTTGCTTAAGTATTACTATTTTAGTATTTTGTTTGGATTCTAATATGTAGCAAGATATTTAGAGAGATTTGGTATTTTGTTTTAATTAATATTTGTATTTTGTCTATTAAATTTGAATTTCATACATATATTTTGGGGAAAATTACAGGTACATAAATTTGTTTATATTTTGGTGGCCACAAAATTCGGCACCAAAAATTTAGAAATTTTTTTGCCCTTTTTGCTACTAAATAGTTGGATGCTAAAACATAAGAATTTGCTACCAAATACCTTTTGTTACCCAAATTTTGGTACCTAAATCTTGTATATTTTGCTACCAAAAATACATTATGTTACCAAAATTTTCGTTTCTGAATCACAGATTTTTGACTACCAAATTCATTCTGCTACCAACATATTCGGTAACTAAATCTCATACGTTTTGTTACCAAATATTTGGTAACAGAATCTTGTACAATTCGCTACCAAATAAATTTTGCTACCAGAAAATTTGGTAACTAAATTACATATTTTTTGTTACCAAATACCTTTTGTTACCAAAAATTAGGTAACTGAATCTCCTACTTTTGGCTACCAAAATACATTTTGTTACCAAAATTTTGGTACCTGAAATTATAGACTTTTTGTTACCAAATATCTTTTGTTACCGAATTTTTTTGGTAACTGAATGTCACATTTTTCGCTACCAAATACATTTTGTTACCGAAATCAATTTTGGTAACAAAAAGTTTTTGCTACCAAAAATTTGGCAACAAATACTTTTTGCGACTGACTTTCCGCTACCAAATATATTTGGTAACAAAAACTTATTGTTACCAAAAACATGACTTTCAGCTACCAAATTTTTGGTAACTGAAAATTGATTTTCTTGTAGTGATTGAAACATTTACTAATCTTAATGAACTGTTTTTATCATGTACGATTATAAGGTTACCAACAATATGTGATTAGAATTGTTGAAGAACATTTTTTCTTACAAACTAGTCATGTGACTTATATGATTAAAAAGTATTAAAATTGTAAGAAAGGATAATCTAAATGACTAAATCTATGACATCTTAAATTATATAGGATAAAGTGAGATAGCGAATATTTTTTATGGATCAAATTTAAAATTATCCAGAAGTTTCTCATTAATTAATTATCAAAAGAAAGAAAAACCAAATAAAAACAAAACAAAACAAAATCAGACTTTGACGACCATAAGTCGGCCAAGTCTCTTAACAACTATATTGCAATTTCCACGACATTTCCTCCATGTAAATATCCACTGTAACCAATCATTCCATTGAATTAGTTGGTAGACGGTGAGGATCACTTGAAGTGGAATTGTCATTAGTTGGAGCACGCATGATGAAATCTTATAAAAGATCCTTTCAACCACGTGATTGCATTTTGTAGTTGTACATATAATCTAGTGATATTTTTATATCAGATCTAATCTCTGAGTTCAAAAAGAAACTAGCTAGAAAGATCAGCCATCATAAAAGCAAGAGGACAAAAAAAGTAACGTCTTTCAAATGAATGAAGAAAAAAAACAAAAAAAACAAAAAACAAGAACAAAGACAAAAACTTTCTCTTCAACGACGGATTCAAGGGTCCCCAGTAGGAGCCACAAATAAGCCCCACCGAGGAAAAGCGTCTAAAGCGTCTAATGTGCCTATGTTCACCATTCACCAACCTAAAGAAAGCTTCAAGTCTATTTTCCTTGGAAACTGCTTTGCATCTGATAGGTACTCTAACGACGAGATGATTTGAAAGTGTTGTGAAACAACTTGGCTTGTTTCTTAATTAACGTTTCTTTTTTTTTTTTTTGCCTCAACTCCATTTCCACAGACATTTCCACTTGACGTATGACTCAAAGGTGGCCATCCGTTTTAGATGACCATGACATCAATGGTGGTTTAGCAGCGCATTCGGCAATGAACATAATGATGGTACCTTCTACATAGTGGGTATGGATCGTTTACTAGAGTCTTTAAGGGATTTGGTTATATTATCTTTAATACTATCTTGAAAAATATAAATAATAAATGAATAAATAAGAAAATAAAAGATAGAAGAAAGAGATGAAGGATTAACGTGGTTTTATCTATGAACTAGGAATAGAGAGAAGACTCACTAGTGAGGAACACTATGAATGGGCTCCCATATAAAATATAAGTTTATAAGTAATTAAGAATCCTATTTTCTAATATGAAAATTAACACAAATAAATCTAAATCTCTTATATTACAATCATTCAGCCTATAAATCAGAAAGAATTATAAAGAATAATTTCAATCAATATTTAATAATCATATCAAATCTCAATAATGTTGTGTGCTTTTAACAGTCAACACCCAAGACTTCCAAGTAAACTATCAAACAAAAAACATAAGATTTCTGAGAAACCAATATTGGTTCTAAACACTGTCTTTCTTTTTGTCTTTCTTTTTAGGAATTTCTATGAAGTTTCCGGTTAAGTTTTTTAAAATTTTTAGGAACTTCTATGAAGTTTGCGATTTATTTTGATTCTCAAGGAATTACATGCTTATCACACTTTGCTTTTTACAACTCAAAATGCAACAAAATATCCCCCTCAGTTTATCATAAGCTGTACTTTCATCATTACAACGTTTGCTAATCTTAATGAATTGTTTTTATCATATGTAATTATAAGGTTACTAACAATATGTAATTATAATTGTTAAAGAACATTTTCACTTACAAACTAGTCATGTGACTTAAATGATTGAAAAAGTATTAAAATTGTAAGAAAGGATAATCTAAATGACTAATTTTGTGCCATCTTAAATTATATAGAATAAAGTGAGACAATTAATATTTTTTATGGACCAAATTTAACATTATCGGGAAGTTTCTCATTAATTAATTATCAAAAGAAAGAAAAACCAAATAAAAACAAAACAAAACAAAACCCGACTATGACGACCATAAGTCGGCCAAGTCTCTAACCATTATATTGACACTTTCCATGTAAATATCCACTGTAACCAATCATTCCATTGAATTAGTACGTGGACGGTGAGGATCACTTGAAGTGGAATTGTCATTGGTTGGAGCACACACGATCAAGTTTTATAAAAGATCTTTTCAACCATGTGATTGCATATTGTAGTTGCATATATAATTTAACAATAATTTTATATTGGATCTAATCTCTAAGTTCAAAAAGAGAGTAGAAAGATGAACCATCACAAAGCAAGTGGACAAAAAATGCAACGTCTTTCAAATGGAAAGCAAAAAAATAGAAAAATAAAATAAAAATAAAATTCTCTCCAACGACGGATTCAAGGGGGCACCAGTGGAAAGCACATGTCCCCCTCGGTAATTTCCAAATGAAATGGACTAAACACAGGAAGCAAACAAGCCCCACCAAGGAAAAGCGTCAAAAACCCTGTGTTCACCATTCACCAACGTAAAGAAAGCTTCAAGTCTATTTTCCTTGGAAACTACATTTCATCTAATAGGTACTCTAATGACGAGATGATTTGAAGGTGTTGCGAAACAAGTTGGCTTGCTTCTAAATCAATGTTTCCTTTTCTGACTCAACTCCATTTTCGCATTGTGAATGCATTTCCACTTGGCGTATGACTTAAAGGTGGCCATCCATTTTATATGACCATGACATCAATAGTGGATTAGCAGTGGATTCGACAATGAATGTAATTATGGTACCTTCTATATAGTGGGCATGGATCATTCACTAGCATCTTTAAGGGATTTGGTTATATTGTCTCTGATACCATTTTGAAAAATAAAAATAAATAAATAAATAAATAAGAAAATAAAAGATAAAAGAAGGAGATAAAGGATTAACGTAGTTTCATCCATAGATTAGGAATAGAGAGAAGACTGATTAATGAGGAGCACTATGAATGTGCTCTCATATAAATACAAGTTTACAAGTAATCAAGAATCATATTTCCTAATATGAAAATTAACACAAATAGATCTAAATCTCCTATATTACAATTATTCAACCTATAAATTAAAAAGAATCATAAAGAATAATTTCAATTAATATTTGATAATCATATCAAATCTCAATAATGTTGTGTTGCTTTTAACGGTCAACACTCAAGACTTCCTAGTAAACTATCAAAGAAAAAACATAAGATTTCTTAGTCACCATTAAATAATTAAAAAATGAAGAAGAAGAAAATTAAACAACAACATCAACAACTTCTATGTCGCCACCGGAAGGGAAAGCATCATCTTTAGCAACTTTGGTTAACTTTGGTCAACTTCTATGCTGCTGAGTGCTGTGTTGTTTTGATTTTTGTTTTTCTACAATCCATTGAAAGAAAAGCGACTAAAAATCAACAAATAGCATATTACTTAGATACATAAATTTTTGTTCCACCGACCACAATAGTATAGAATTTACTACAATTCATTGAAAGAAAAGCAGCTAAAAACCAGTTACCAACCTAAAATCTTCAAAAGTCTTCCCCTTATATATATATATATATATATATATATATATATATATTAATAGAAATCACTATAGTGAAACCCATACATATTAAAATTATTAAATATTTAATTTATAAACATATACGTTATTTTCAATAATATATTAATATAATATTTTTTTATGTTGGTTCAAAAAAAATATTTTCTGACGTAGATTAAGCACACAGAAAAATTGAAATCATATACATGCTTAAAAATATATTTTGATCAAGACAACTTTAATTATAAAAGTAAATCCATCAAAAAATTTTAGGTAAATAAAAATAAGAGAATAAAAAATGACAAGTTTAAAAAAGTTCTTAAAGAAAAAGAAAAAAAAAAAGACGTTATCACAAAAGAGAAAATAATTTGACTAGATTTTTAAATACTATTTTTGAGTAACTTTCACTCTTTTAATATATTTATAAATATATGTAAATAAAAAAATTATTCAATAGACCAAGTATATCACGTCATCGTGTTTACATGGTACATCTGCTCAATTAAAATTTTTGACATTTGGATACTTTATCTCTGTCATCTTTTTGTTTTATGTTTCTCTTTCCTTATAAGTAACTTAATTATTAAATTTGAAATACAATAAGAAGGTATATTGAAGAAAAAGACAAAAAAAAAAAAAGACGTTATGAGAAAAAGATAACATAATTTTACTAAATCTTTAAATATTATTTTTGATTAACTTCACTTTTTTAATATATATATATATAAATATATTTATATAGAAAAATTATTCAATAGATTGAGTATATCATGTCATCATGTTTACATGGTAGACATGTCAATTAAAATTTGACATTTGGATACTTTATCCATGTCATCTTTCTGTTTTATGTTTATCTTTCCTTATAAGTATTATCTTAATTATTAAATTTGAAATACAATAAGAAGGTATATATATTTCAACATCCATCAACTTAGAAATTGAAAAGAGACCAATAAAAAAAAAGAAATTGAAAAAAGCATGCTTTTAAAATCTATTGAAGTTTTTTTTTCTTTTATTTAAGAAAGAAGGCTTTGATTAGTTGTTTTCATGATATTAAAAAAATTGTTTTGAGCAATTTGGCTAGGATCTTCTCGTGTTTTCATGAATAAAGAGTGGTATTTTTTTTTTTTTTTTTTTGTATGAGAAATGTCCTCATTTCGAGCAATAAAAGTTTTCGTTTAAAAACTACTACTAGTTCAAGGTGGTTTCATACGTATCATAAACGAAAAGAACTAAAAGAAAAAAGTTTCTTATACATAATATAAATGAAAACAACTAAGCTGAAAAAACATCACAAGGTTTTTTTTCTTTTTCTTTTTTTTTTTTTTTTTGAGGTAATCGCAAGTTTTTTTTTTTTAATTATTATTTGGAAGGTTCTTTCAATCTTAAAGAAATTTAAATATAAAAGAATAATTTTTAAAATAAGATATGAATTTATTTGAAGTTAATTGATTATTATAAAGGATTTATTTGGGAAAGATTACTATAAAGGATTTAAATGAAATATTTATAATAATTTTAATTTAATAATTAAGGTAATACTTATTAAGAAAGATAAACATAAATAAAAAGATGATATAGATAACGTACCCAAATGTCAAATTTTAATTACATCACATAAGTACGATGACATGATACACCCGGTCTACTAAATAATTTTTAATATACATATATTCTATCTTGTTGTCCGCAGCCAAATAGTTATGGTCTTTTTAATATCACTGCCGAAAATACTTATCTTTGGTGCGTATTTTCACAAAAAGTCATGGTCACAATGATCATCTTTTGTGTGCTCTTTCTCGCAATCACTTCTTCTCCCCTACTTTCTACTTCAAAAACCACTCATCTTATTCTCATTGCAGGATCATCTCTCACTGCTATCATTTAGTACACTAACCTTTCTTTTATATATTTATAGGTTTTTTAAATAGGGTAAATCACTAACAGCATAGAAATTTAGTACGTTTCAATTATACTGAAACCTATTAAATAACTCTTCTTTTATCAGACCCAGCTCACTGAATTAAGAAATCAACCACATATGTTAGCAAAATAAGAAAAGAGAAAGACAAATTACAAAGAAATCTCTTCACAAAAGCAAAGAACCAATAACCGGGAAAAAAAAAATCTACTGTGTTTAAAAAAAAAAAAAAATGTAAGAGAATTGTCCTTGAAACTTTTATATCACATTAAAATTTAGTTAATAAGAATAACCACTTTTCTGCCAAAGAAAACTCTTCCTTGGAACCTTCCCTAATAAAGACAAATATTGACGTCTGCTTTGTACCACAACCAAGTCAATGACCCTAGCCGTCCTCACCGCAAGTAGTTGGCTGAAAGACATGTATTAGATATGTATTCGGACTTATGTTTTTGCCTGTTACTTATAATGTTAATGTTTTTTTTTTTTTTTTTTCCAGAAATTATTATTCCAAAGTTCATATTCATATTCAATCTATTCATATTCTTATTTCACCGTATTCCCATTCTATTCCTATACCTATCTTACTCTTGCATTCTATATATTACAGTATAGAGCGATAAGCTGAAAGCAAACACTACATTCGCCTGAGAGAGTCAAGCAATCGGCAAAAGAGTCTTTGGACGAGATGGACAGCAACAAAAATGAACGAGTAAAACTCGTCGAGTACTTGCCGTTTGTGAACGTTACTTTTCATGCACTTGTGGCCAACAACCAAAATTTGAAATTTTAAGACACATAGTTTAGCAAAATCATTCCATTTAATGAAAAACTTTGTATATTTGAGCATATATACATATTGTACATAAAGTGAGTTCTGAAAGTTCATGTATTCAAATGGCATAATTATTTTTGCAATTCAAAAGTTGGTCAAGGTACAACTTTCCCAATATCCTATAGGAAATGCTCTGCAAAATTTTGACTTCATGATTTGAATATAACATTTTTATAATACATGGGACTTAACGACTACATAATAAGAAAAATAAAAATAAAAACACTTCAATATGAGAGTTCTTATCCAGATTTTTTTTCTTTTTCACCCACTGAACTACTCGAACGGACAATGACTAGGAGTTGGAAATTAGTCTGTTCTTTTCTTGGACATTCAAAAATCCAGACTCCGGAGTTGCAAAATATTTTACTTCATCGTATAAGTTTTTAATAATATGTTAAACATTAGAAGCTAGCGTTTGTTTTGATGTGAATAAGTACTAGCTAGCTATAGCCTATATATGTAAGCAATCACGTTGCGATTATCCATTATTTCATATATTATTATGTACACTACTGACACACTATACTAATTATTTAATGGAAGAATGACATGTGGTACTAATAATTGTCCAAAAATATTTTATCCAAGAAATTATAAAAGAAGAAACATAAAAATAATTTTCAAACAAATAGCACTATTAATTCTTTTAAAAATTAATTTATATATATTTACATATATATATATATATTGCTAATGGGCAATGGTAATGGCATTAGGTTAGTTTCTCAATCTGGAACATGGAATAATAATAAAAGACTTATGAAGTCAAGAAGCAAGCTTAACAACTAGGCCACGTAAATATTAAACTAACAATTATTAACTATATTAATCCCACCGCCTATCTAACTCTTGCATTCTTTATATTACAAGATAGGGCAATAAGCTGAAATATTTTTTATTCAAAAAATGAAATGTACATCAAAATTGAAATTTTAACCCCCAAAAAAAAAAAAAAAGAAAGAGTTTTTCCCGAATTTTTGAATAATTTATGGAAATATCCACAAATATCTTGGATATTCACAGATATTATGGATATTTTTTGATATTGTGGATTTTTATGGATACTCTGGAAAGAAATACCATTTCTTCTGTTATCCATGTCGAGAATATAGATAATGTCATGGAAATATCAACAATATCGTGGACATTTTAATCCATGATTAGAAGTGTGAATAATCTTTAATATCGGTTATTCCCTTTCTCAATTTATTAACTAGAAATTAGTGCGATCTTTTCTTAAAAATTATATATAGCTGATGTTATGGCATTAGGTTAAGATTCTTAATCTGAAAAAGGAATAATATTAAAAAAAAAAAGAAAATCAAAACTTATGAAGTCAAAAGAAGAAAGATCAACAACTAGGTCATCATGCAAATTTAGCATGCATTTTGGTTAGTAGTTTTGAGTTGAAATATTTAAATTAGAATTATTTGCCTTTTTGAAAACTAGTTAAAAAACTTGTTAATTTTTAAAAAAAAGACAAAAACAAGTTAAATTTTTTTTTTACTTGAATTGGTGAACCAAATAGGGGCTTAATCAAACCGCCATCCAATTAGGACTAAGCATGACTTTAACGTACTGTGGGGCTTAAATCTCAGCCCTCATGTCTTCTAGTACTTCTGTTTCAGTTGGTTCCCCCCTCAGCGGTCAATTGTCCCTAACTTATTGCAACAACTTGTTTCTCATTTACGGCTCATAATATCTTGCTAAGTGTGGTCCAATATTGGTTCCAAACACTCATTCTTTCTGTCTTTCTTTTTAGGAATTTTACTACAATCCATTGAAAGAAAAGCAGGTAAAAACCAATTACCAACCTAAAATCTTCAAAACTCTTCCCCCTATTTATATATATATATATATATTGAAATCATGTGCCACGTGCATACATATTAAAATTATTGAATATTTACTTTATAAACATATATTTTAAAGTTTTCAATAATATAATATTTTTTTATGCTGGTTCAAAAAAAAAAATATTTTCTTACATAGATTAAGCTATCACTGAAAAATTGAAATCAAATACATATTTAAAAATACATTTTTATCGGGACAAATTTAAATTAAGAAAGTAAATCCTTAAAAAAATTTATGTAAATAAAAAAATAAGAGAATAAAAAAAGACAAATTCAAAAAAGTTATTAAAGAAAAAGAAAAAAAAAAGACATTATCACAAAATGATAAATTAATTTTACTAGATTTTTAAATAGTATTTTTGAGTAACTTCACTCTTTTAATATATTTATAAATATATGTATCTAGAAAAATTATTCAATAGACTGCTTATACCACATCATCTTGTTTACGTGGCATACCCATCCAACTAAAATTTGAAATTTAGATACTTTATCTATTTCATCTTTTTGTTTTATGTTTCTCTTTCCTTATAAGTATTACCTTAATTATTAAATTAGAAATACAATAAGAAGGTATATATATTTCGACACCTATCAACATAGAAATTGAAAAGAGACCAATAATAATAATAATAAAGAAATAGAAAAGAGCATGCTTTTAAAACCTATTGAAGTTTTTTTTCCCCCTTTTATTTAAGAAAGAAGGTCTTGATTAGTTGTTTTCATTATATTAAAAAAAATTTCGAGCAATTTTGTTAGGATCTTCTCGTGTTTTCATGAATGAAGAGTTCTTAATTTAATTTATTTTATTTTATTTGTACGAGGAAATGTCCTCATTTCAAGCAATAAAGTTTTCGTTCGAAAACAACTAATTGTTCAAGGTGGTTTCATATGCATCATAAACGAAAAAAACTGAAAGAAAAAAAGTTTCTTATACATAGTATAAATGAAAACAACTAAGATGAAAAACATAACAAGGTTTTTTTTTTTTTTTTTTTTGAGGTAATCGCAAGTTTCTTTTTTTTTTTTTTTTTTTTTTTTTGCAAGGTTGTTTCAATCTTAAAGAAATTTAAATATATAAGAATAATTTTTAAAATAAGATATTAATTTATTTGAAGTTAATCGATTATTATAAAGGATTTATTTGGGAAATATTACTATAAAGGATTTAAATGAGATATTTACGGTAATTTTAATTTAATAATAAGATAATACTTAATAAAAAAGAGAAACCTAAAACAAAAAAATGATATAGATAAAATACCTAAATATCAAATTTTAATTAAACGGGTATACCATATAAATATAATAACATGATATATCTGATATACTAAATAATTTCTCAAGTATATATATCCTATCTTGTTGTCCGCAGCCAAGTACTTACGGTCTTTTTAGTGTCACCGTGGAAAAGACTTCTATTTGGTGTGTATTTTCACAAAAAAAATCATAGTCACAATGGTCATCTCTTGTCTACTCTTTCTCCCAATCAATTCTTCTTCCCTACTTTCTGCTTCAAAAAAACACTCTTACTTTCGTTGCTGGATCATTTTTCACTACTATCATTCAGTATACTAATCTTTCTTCATATATTTATAGATTTTTAAAATAGAGTAAATCATTCATAGTACAAAAATTTAATGTGTTTAAATTATATTAAAATCTATTAAATAATTATTCTTTTATCAGATACAATTCACTGAATTAAGAAATCAACCACGAATGCTAACAAAACAAGAAAAGAGAACGACAAATTACAAAGAAATCTCTCACAAAAGCAAAGAACCAATAACCGAGGAAAAAAATCTACTGTGTTTATCAAAAAAAAAACATACACACATTTCCACCGACACAAGAATCAAAAGCCAGCTGTGACTATGGGTTAGGCTAAAGCTACTGAAGTTTGGGGCTAGAGCTAATCAATCAACGAATTGGACCAATGAGCTCATGTTCTTAGTTCTTACCGAGTCTTACTAAAAAAAACACTGTTGTTTTTATTCTTTTTTCTTTTTGGTAATAAATTTTTATTCTTATTTTTGAGTAATTGGTCAATTGTCCCTGAATTATTTTAAAAGCATTACTTTAGTCCTTACTTTCTTTTATTTCATAATGACGTCCCAAGATTATTTCCTTTTCTTTTTCATTTCATAAAGAAATCTCTCACAAAAGCAAAGAACCAATAACCGGGGAAAAAAAATCTACTGTGCCTATTAAGAGAGAGAGAGAGAGAGAGAGAGAATTATCCTTGAAACTTTAATATCACATTGCAAATTTAGTCCATATGAATAACGAGCTTTCTGCGAAAGAAAACTCTTCCTCGGAACCTTCCCTAATAAAGACTGATATTGACGTTTGCCTTGTCCCACAACCAAGTCAATCACCCTAGTCGTCCCCACACACACACATTTCCACCGACACAATAATTGAAGACTAGCTGTGCCTCTGGGTTGGGCTAAAGTTACTACTTCTTCTTCTTTTTATTTTATTTTATTTTAATTTTTTGCTGAAGGATGGGACAAATATTGACGTTTGCTTTGTCAAAAAAAAAAAAAAACCAAAAACATTGAACTTCTTGTTGAAATTATGAAATTTAAATCTTAAATTTGATCGCTTAAAAAAAAAAAAAGAACCTTGAATCTAAACTTTTTAATTAGTTTTTGAAAAGTGAAACTCTAAAATAAAAATTTTAAGTATATCCTTATGTAAAGGTATGATTTTTGTCAATCTTTTCCTTTTATCAAAAAGATTAAAAACTCGAATGATAAATGTGTAGAAAAGTATACCCGTAGCTAAAAAAATTACCTATTACATTCTATCAAATTTTTTGGTCACCTGCAAAAAGAAAAAGGTTTTTTTTTTTTTTTTTAAGAAAATGCAAAAATAGTAGTTAATAAGGAAATGAAAGGGGGAAAAGAAACATTTTTAAATAGGATAAGGGAAGACTGTGGGTGCCAACAATTAAGTGGGATTAATCTCATTCACTCTTTTGATTTCTCTTACTGCATAAAATTCGATTTAAAAAATAAAAAATCTTTTACAAAGTTTCTTTCATGGTTTATGGTCTAATATATAAATGTTGTTCTAATGCATACGTTCTTGGAGACTGCTTGCTTTCAATAAGTTTGTTACTTACCATAGATTTGCTTCTAATTAATTATAACATTGTATGATCAGCATATAATTCGTAATTGACGAAAGACTAGTCAAACATATGGCGTACTGTGGAATAGAATCAATCTTTTCTTAATCTCTAATGTTTATATTAACAAATTAGAATTAGTTAATCTTCCCATAATCTCCAGACAACAGATTAATAGTTTAATTTGGCTATATAAGCGTGTTAGACCGTTTCTTGTAAGTATTAATGTTATTTTTGCATAGAATGTCATTTTTCTGATATTTGTAGTCAACGAGACAAAGTTCAACCCCATAATTTCCTAGGCAATTCTTGATCTCTATATTAACATGGTTTGGACACAAACATACATATCATACGTGTATATTATATGTGTGTGTGTATATATAGACACAGACATTTGTTTCGTTACATCAACAAAAATTTAAGACTACTAATTGACTAAGTGACAATGATCTAACTATTTTTAGACAAGGTCAAAAATTTCATAACCTAATCAGTGAGTTATATATATGTATTTTTTTTTTCTCAATCTCTATTTCATTTCTTTTTATGGGTACGTATATTCAAGTCCTTAGGTCCATCCTTTATCAGTTTTTTTTTCCTCGATAAATCATGAGAGAAGTAATTGGCATGAAAATATGAAACTAGCACATTTCAATTAGATGTTAACACCCAACAAGCAATCTTATGTTTTCTTAAACGGAAAATTAAAATAGAGAAAGCAATCATGAAAAAGTACTCTATATTCTCCAGAATTAAATTAAAATAATCTACTTCTCAGCAAAACACACAGGGGAAAATTGATCTTTCTAAGGAACATAACATAGTTGACAAAATAATCTCATCTGAGAATTTGAAAAATATACCTTTTATTTTCTTTAATTATTTGAACTTTTTTCCTGGAAGCAATGTTTTCAGGTTACTATATTACTACGAAAGTCCAATACAGACTATACGATCCTTCTGAGCAACATAACATGATAATTGACGAAGTAACTAATCTCAGATAATTAAGAATTAAAAAAATATTTCTGTTCTTTCATTCATTTTTTCCCCAGGAAATTACCTGATAGATTTCCGAAACTTCAAGCTTTATAATAGGCCCCATATATGTTTACAAATCTAAGGATTAAAAACTCGGATCTTTTTTTTTTTTTTTTTTTTTCTTAGTGTGAATTCAAATATGAGATTTTTCATAGTAGATGTGATGTTTGAAAAAAATAAATAAATAAATCAGGAGTTCATTAACAAAAAGAAACAACAAAAGAAAGCCCCACAAAACTTAGCAAATGAAATGAAGATAAAGGGCTTGTTTGCTTCATCATCGCATTTTAACTTAAACTGTATTTTTTTTTTTTTATCTTTTTCGCAAAAAATTTTTGTCTTTTTCTCAAAAAGTTTTTTGTTTTTTTTCTGAAAATTCAAAAAAATTTACTATTACAACTAAAATATTTCAATTCAAACTAACGAACCAAACGGACCCAAAGTCTTAAAATAGACAAACACAAAAATTAAAAAAATATAATTGCTAGAAACTTTGACACACCCATCCAAACGACACGACAATCTACGTTCACACTACATAGCCAAATATCTAGCAAAATATATACGCGGTTTAACATTTTAACAATTCATTATTTTTCACATATATTCCAAAGTAATAAAAAGAAAAATTTCTAAAATGTGTACGCATAGATTTTTCATATACAAAATTCTTATAAAATGAATGGAAAAAAAGCCAAAAGAAAACGACAAAAGAAAAAGAACAAAGTTCTTGTAAATTAGTCAGTTAACAAGAACCACTGCACCCTATTATTTAAACACAACTTCTTGCCTCTTTACCACCACACCAACAAATAATAATACCAACCTCCAAGATTTCTGAGCTAAGTGTACAAGCTAGAGCAATGAAGGACTTGCGCCACACAGCGTACGCATACTACGAAGCCGGTAAGGAACAACTTGAGAACCCGTGAACTCGTTTTTCGAGGAGATGGACCACGATGATGACGGGAAAGTTTGGTTTAAAGAATTCGAGAGCTACATGAAGACGGTGGATTGTGCACAGTTCGGCACAAAAGACTTCTTCGACGAGCTTTGCGAAGGAGAGAAAAAGTACTTGGAATATGGCGATGTGGTGACTCTTTTGTACATAATAAACAGCGGAAGGCCATTCTGTGAGAAGTGCGGACGGTTTGTGAAAGGAACGTATTTCACTTGCGTGCAGTGCTTTGAGGC